>JAUTBZ010035782.1:0-19050 GCA_032361785.1 Lepetodrilus galriftensis
GCGTCCAAACTTGCAATTTTTGCATATGGGACGCAGGATCGCGCGTTCAGAGAAACCGTGATAGTACAATTTGAATCTGAATTTTAAATAGTTTGATGCTGTATTTTGTACTTTTACTATAAAATGCTACGTATTTGTTATCTATATTTTGTCATCGCATATGGGTGAAATAGTCCTGTCAGCGATGTAATAAAGTCATGACATCAATTGTATATATATTTTAGTATAAACACTGTTGTTAAAACTACAAGTATGACACTTGAATACTTCCTGTTTCAGGTGACGTAGGCGACCATGTTGTAGTTATTAACACAAAGCACATATCTATGGAGGGCGACTTCTGGAGGAAATGGAAATATCATCATCATACAGGGTAGGAACTATATTTACCATTTAGCCACTGCTGTAACTAAAATGTTACCAAGTTACATTGCAGTGTCTGTGCATTATAGTTTCATATAAGATATATGGTATGCCATTAAAAGAACTACAAATTATCTTCAAGAATAATAAATCCAAAATGTAATCATGAACTGTACCACTATACATCCAAAATTAAAAAAAACAACAAAAGAAAACCCATCCAATTTCCAAAATAAATGTCTAAAATATGAAATATGAAATTCATATATAGAGCATACCTTTAAGTTTAATGGCATTCAGCAGTTATAATAAACCATTTGGAGCAATCGTCCTGGTAAAGATAACAAATAGTGACCCACTGACCCATGTCTGTATTGAAGGTCAAGGTCACACTGACCCACCCTGTGACCCACTTACTGAACCTAACAAAGGGCAAGGTCACATCCTTACTAATCCTGTCACCCACTTACTGCCCCTGTCGAAGGTCAAGGTGACACATAATGACATTTCTGTTATTAAAGGTATGCGGGTGGCTACACAGCTACCTCAGCCTGGAGACTACATGAGTTGGACCCGACCAAAGTAAGAATATGTTTTCTTAGAAATATTTTTCCTTTCCCTACTGACATGAATGTAACAAGGCAACATTCTATTACAATGCAAACATATATGGTTGCTTTGTCCATATTTATCATAGCAATTTTAGCAAATGTACTGCATATATACATGTACATTAAACAAAATAAATTAAGAGCTGGGAGATATTTAGTTGGGGAGGGTTTCTTCCAAATTTTGAAACTCGCCTTGAGGAAACTGGTGCCATTCTTCTTCCAGTGTATCTGCAAGTGCCTGGCGCCTGTAGACATTTGGAAATTCTTCGTTATTGAAATAAATATAAAGCTAAATTAATATGTCCAAAAAGGCTACTGGGTAGCATTTCTCAAAGCTGTCACATCTACTATGAGATTATTAGTGCTCTTGTAAGTGCACGATCCCCATATTTAGAGATCGCTACGAGAGTCCTTATGGTCTCGGTAGATATGAGAGCTTCGAGAAATGATACCCTGGACCCTTAATTAATTTTGTTGTGTATATATTGTATGCTTGATGTAGTATTGTGTAATAGGCTGTGGAGGAGTCCACCAATGTTAATGTATTTATTGTTGCTTGCAGATCGTGTACCGTTCAATATACAGCACCATCCCTGGCAATCTTCTCAGACACACACTCATGAGGAGGCTGCACCTATTTGCAGATGAGGTAAACCATAATAGTTTTATGAGTATCAATATTATACATGGATTTATTATGAAAATTTTCTGTACAGTAATGATTAATTTGGAAACATAATATCAAGCCCTGGGTAAATTTAATATTGGAAATCAATAATCTATTGCCATATCAATTTAATTTTGATTTTAATTTTACATTAATTGGTTGATCACCGAAAATGTGGTCGGTAATATTTTTCTCTCTCTCTCATATTTGTGTTACCGGTATAACCTCCAATAATATTTCTAGTCAGTTATGGCATTTTGATTTTGATAAATAACCCACTGGTTTTGTATTTGAATCTGGATTTAGAGATACTCCTACATGGGTTAGCTTATTTACCTACTTATTGAGGATATTACTTGTGAAATCTGGTATTGCAATATGGCAATGCCAATGGAAACGGAAACGATCCTCTTTTTCCTTCGAGAGATATGATCTTTTACGACTTCTTCTTTAACCTGCATTAGCAATATAAAACCATGTTGGTTCATAACTTCCACAAACATGTTCTTTGGTGGATACATGATTTCTATATTAGGGACGAATATAACCATTTTCCTGACAGAAAATGTAATAAATATTAATCCTTTCCACTATTAACTGTTAACCCTATGAATTTCACATGTAGAAATATTGTCGAGACTACCAGACATATTTATGGAACAATGACACAGAAAGGGTTAAGCAGACCGAAGGTTATGTTACACCTCCATCTAATAGCTATTAACCCAGTAGCCTCATAAAGCATAATGTATTTTCAAGATTAAGCTGTCGTACTTTGAGAGATGGCATCGGCCTTCACGACTCATTGAAAGTCTATAAAGGGGAAAATGAGAGCACTCCTTTTGCTTGCGATCAATAACACACCTCGCCAGTCGTAGTTATGATGGATCTGAGTGGTTAATTGTTTTTACATTCATAGCTCTAACCGTCTTAGTACTGGGCCTGTGACCCAGCACGTACCGTAAATCAAATTAGGGAATGTTGAAGGTTTTCAAAATGAAATAAACTCGCCATTCGGTTAATTTTGATTGCACTATAGGTTCTGGTCTATAAACATTTATGTTAGTTCCTTCTATATTGTATCAGTATACACTGGCGATGGGATAAACAGATTTATAAATTTTAGTGTTGTATCCATATTTCAGAATGTTCCTGATGAGATTCTAGGGAATGTAACGGGACAGATTCGACAAATCAGCCCCATCCCTAAGAGATACGATGAATATACGAAGGAAGAGAGACAGAATTTCCCCAAGCTGTTTGATTGGTCAGTTCACATACATTTCATTTCACCAGTTGACATTTTCTAGTCATTTCATTGGGGCACAATATTTTATAAGAATTTGTTTTAATGGTAATTTAATATTCTACATCCTTCATTGGTCGCTTGACATTTTATTAGTTTATAAATAAGGTAAATAAGGTAAATTGTGTTGTAAGCCGAATACTTATAGCATGATATTTAGATATTGGATGTTCATTTACTTGGTTATATTTTGTTTCACTTTATTTCCAGGCCGGAGGATTATGTCATGAAACATGGAAAGAAGCAAATAGACGAGTCATGATAGTCTGACAGTAAAGCGTAGAGTGTGTTATTAGTTGTGAACGTGGATCACTGGCTCCCTGTATATAATCCTGTGAATTCCTCCTGTATGTTCCTGTCAATGTGCCATTCATTGTTGGTCCTGCCATCCTCTAAATTATGGGCCCAGTGTGTTCTTAATCATACACTATTGGTCCTGGGCAATTAGGCCCCCATTGATACCATTTTTGTCTTCTCAGGTCGAGATGAATACAAATTTAAAGATTTTATGGATTGAGTCAAGCAGGGAACTTTTATTTGTCCATTCATGTTATTCTAAATATGTGATGACATGTATTATGAAATCTGATGAATTGTCCTCATGCTTATAACTTTCTATGTTTAAAAGTCAAGAAGAAAATAGTTGTAATATTTTTATATGAATTGAGTCAACCAGGGACTTCTTCTTTGTCCATTCATATTCCTTATGTGATAGCATGTATTATGGAATTTGATGGCTTTTTACAGCAAAAAGGTCAGGATGAATACAAATTAATAGATTTTATAGGTTGAGTCAACCAGGGAGCTCTTATTTGTCCATTCATGTTCCTTACTTTATACATGTTATTATCAAATCTGATGACTTATGGCTTTCTACAGTTAATACAGCATTGGATTAGCCCATTGTTTGGGACTTTTTGAATACTAATAAAAATATCTCTTCGGAAGGGGGTTACAGGTATAGGTATTGCCCAGGATCAGAGATGTGGTGTATGAAAGATCAGTAATCGAGTCTGGGTCTTGAGGATGGAACCCAGACAGAGATTAGACAATCGTGTGGTAGCATCCACAAGTCTTATCATGCATCATTAAATGAGAATAATCATGATTCATAAAGAAAATAAATATATATACAATTATTAATCGATTTTTGTTTGTCGTTCTAATATATAGATGGCAATTCTTGGCCTGTCAGTACCAGTCGGTGCTTGCAGGGTTAACGCAACATTACCAGCTACATTTGTTATGTGTTTCCTCTTGTCTAAACGGACAAAACGTAAGTGAAAGAATTTTGAAAACGGCTCTAAACCGACAATCAAAATATTGATGAAAATATATGGACCAGGTGAGGTGTGTATTTCTGGGTATCGTTTTCCGAAGCTCTCATATCCACTATGAGACCATAGTGCATGATCCCCATGTATATAAGATGGCTACGAGAGGTCTCATAGTAGATATGAGAGCTTCCAGAAACGATACCCTAATATACAGTACATGTTTTCTCTTGAAGTATATGCAAGTCGATTTGTGTAGGTGTTTGATTTCAATGATCAAGCATGTAACTTGTACATTTACAAACACCATAATAGCAAATTTACAAATCTCTTAACAATATCCCTATTCCATCTGTTGATGAGAAGGGAACATAATTATAGACCTCCTAAAAATAACATTTGATAACGGTATTCCAATCCTGCGTTTCACGAAAAAGTACAAATAGTCCGGGTATAAAGCGACGCCTACTAGTATCTTATTTCCCGCTGTAATAGTAAAGCCATGGCGTAGGAGATGATTTACGCCCAGACTATGCAGGCAATGTCTTCATACCAAACAATTCCAGGTGGAGTTCGCATCTACTCCAACCACTCGTAGGGTGCAACTGTCTTTGAATGACTGTTACCTTCGTAAGACGATAAATCTTCGCTTAAAAACCCCAAAACATTTGAATAACTGTTAACTTAGTAAGACAATAAATCTTCGCGTACCAACATTACGGTGTATTCTACTGACGTAAAACTTGCCATATGGTCGTATATACAATTTTTATCATAACTGCTTGTGTAAAACAACTAGTCTTGACATTGGAAAACAAGGTTTCATGTATTTTTATCTTGCATAGCCGAAATAAGATTGGACGAACCTTTTGTAAACTTACATGTTTTGTTGTGTATACTAATTCATATCTTGTAATTCATTCGTCTTATAACTTTCCATATTACGTATATTATATTATATTACATTCTTTAGAAGCAGTGTTCGTCATCTATATTCTATCTTTAGAAGCAGTGTTCGCGATTGAACGCAAAAGCTGCGTATTACTAGTATTAAAATGAACCATACTAAGTTTATTGTAAATGGTAACACATAATGCAATATACACTAATACTAATAGTGACATTTACGTATTAATTTTGTCATGCGAGTCATATTGTCACTGTCCCAACCATACCATAGTTCATGATTGTGATGTTATTAACCTGGGGGTCTATTCTCGAAACGTTCTTGCGAACTTAGCCTAAGAAAAGTTCTTACCGATTATGATAGTATGGATACGAACTGTTCTTAGACTGTGAAGTTCGTAAGAACGTTTCGAGAATATGACCCCTGTTCTTCTGTAAACTAAAGAGCCGTCTCTGTTGATTACTAAGTAAGGTGTAGGGATTTATTGGCACCATTGTCCTTTAACCCTCTCCCTGATGGATTAGGCACATATACTGCACTTTAGAGCATATTTGATTTCCCTCAGCATGGAGATGGTTAATACATATAATTCACCGGGCAATGCACCATGTCCTTTTTATTGTCCATAACGCGTCTATATAAATGCAATACAACGGGCAGTGTTATACCAGTCATTAGCCTGCCTGAATCCATGAGCAACGTTTATTTTAACTTTAAACAAGACTTGACACTAAATGTTATGTATACCATCTAGGGCGTACCACACGCACAACACTAGCATTGTAGAACATGACACTACGCTCAGTCTGAAAGTGCAGTGTAACAGTTTACATATTCATCGTTTCCCAGTAAATTCCCACCCAAACTGTACCATGTGTGGGTGGTGGTATAACTCATGTTTTACGATTGCTAAAGATAAAACAAGGGTGATAATAATTGATAACTACATGTATATGACACCTCTATGACTTGTGGTAAATATTGCACCACCATAATACTCGAAACCGTTATCACTACTTCTAAAACATGCGTCAAATGCCCTAGGATATATGCTTATTTGGAGCTCCGTTTTTTTGTCAGACGATATTCATCTAAGCTTCGCCTGCCAATAACTGAGGTACAGTAATAAGCTTGTATCCCATGGCATTTAGCGGATATTAGGTTTATCTATGTTTCGAGGATGAACCACCCCCAACATGTCCCGAATGCATTCAAATCCTAACCTTCAGTCTTGTAGTCTACCGTTATTCCAATGTGCTATATAGAATCCCCACGCAGTACTAGGGCCGTACATACAGGGGAAGAAGGGTGAGCTCTGGCCCACACTTGTCTTCGAAGAAAAATAATCTGCAGAACGGATATTTCGAGTAGGGGGATTGGCTTGGCGTTTAGTTAACAATCCTTTGGAACAAGAAACACCGTGATCTTTCAGACATCGACTCCGGCAAATTGCCTACACACATTTAAAACTGTTTCTTGCTGTTGGCCCAATTGGCTCACCGCGGGGCTGCTTCCACTAGCTCCAGTGTGAGCCAGTACCGCAGGTCAGCCGGGCGGCTGTGAACCTGCTCACTGATGCTTGTATTATATCCATTCGGCGTATTATCGCTAAAACATGAGACAACTTCTACAATATGTAAGTAATTTATTTCCTAAAGAGATCTGATCTTCCTTTCAATGTAAATATACAAAACAGAACACCTATTGCAGCGGTCAAAAATAAACTTAGTACTGACGACTAGTGTTGAATATATAATCTACAATTAGCAGACTTTGAATATCTGAGGCCTGCCGAGGCTAAGGAAGCTTTGCTATAATGACGATGTAAGATATATTTATAGATATATGTATTCTATGATTAAACAAATATTTGGGTTTATATTGCACAATAAATGCTCTGAAATGTGCATACAAGTATTTAAGTTACACTGTTCCGACAAAACAAGAAACGCACAAACAAGTTGAGATATTTTTTCTAGGCTTAATCCAATGTGGACAGCAATTCTATGGACTTAATTATTTGATTTTCTTTTACAGATATTATGTAAAATGTTCTTTTACAATAAATGTAAAATGCTCTTTTACAGGAAATGTAAAACGTTCTTTTACAGGAAATGTAAAAAACAACTTTTACAAGTAACGTAAAATGTTCTTTGGCAGCATTTCTTTGGAACGACACGGGTGTTGGTTGGAAAGGATTCGTTGGTAAGTAAAATCTTTCTTCTTATAAAGTATCCATAGATGTCACATGTTGGTGGGAGTAAATGAGTTCCCTGTGAACAATATTATCCCAGTAGGGGGCTCGTTCGGTCATGACGACCTCCAGAGAAGTGAGAAGGGAGGTAATAAGGATTGTTCTGTAGGTCACAGAAGGTCAGAATTGACCCCGAGTTCAATAGCACCAAAGAAAAAACAACACATCGTCCAAAACCAAGCAACAGTATACTTGCTTGCAATATCCTCTTGCATTTCTTCTCCTTTTATCTGAACACTATTCACAACAACTGCCACGTATTATAAACAACCAATCAGATTGAGACTATATGTCACGTGATGCACTTGAAAAACCAATTGGAAGACTTCTTTCAAACTACTATGACGTATTTTGCATATATTCGGATGAGGGCAGATGAAGATATCACATAATACCCCTGCAGGCAGTAGTTATTTTAGGGCAGGACCTATCTCGTTGTCACCTGAGCTTGGGAAATCCTCATGCACTGGGGGCCACAGCTATCCTTTTTGTTCTATACTCCTCGAACCTGGTCCCAGTAAGGGTCTTTCTGTTCTGTCAGGCACATGGCTTACGATGGCATGAAGAAATGACACCATAAACGGCTTTCAAAACTGTTCAAACCTTTGTCAACCTGTATATGAGTTAACCGCAATAACTAAAAAAAGGGGGAGATAACCCGTTTTGGGCAAACATGCAAGGGAGGGGAACCATGGCGGCACACTGCTCTCGTACCTCAAAACGGCCACGGCCTTATATGCATTTATTTAGATACTCGAGGTACGTGGCCAGTGAACCTTATGGTGTGTATAATCACAAAGAATACTAAACTACATACTACAAGAAAATGACAAATTATGCCTCGTGTACCTATGAGTAGGAACACGTTTGTTAGTTGAAATATTCACTAGAACTACTAGTAATATTTAACGGAAAAATGAAACAATGTTTGTGTATGTGCGAAAATCAGACAAGCAGACTCGCACAAAAAGATGAAGGGCAACCAAAAAAAAAATGAAAACGAAAGAAAGAGCAAAAAACAGCGGCTACAGGTGACGGACCAAGTAAATTTATCGTTGATGAGGTTTGAAGGTTTTTAAGGCCCCTTGATGTCATTTCTCCGGATGTATTCGGGTCCAGGCCGTGCGTAGTTGCAGTATTCACAGTATCCCGCGGGCCCCGGAGGCCCAGCAATGCCCCTCCGTCCGTGTATGCCTGAGAGGCCCGAAGGCCCTCTCTCTCCAGGACGACCTTGAATGCCTTCACCAGGAGGACCAACATGACCTTGAAGGAGAAAAACGAAAGGGTTGTTTGTTATAGAGGTACTTTATATAGATGTTGGTGCGTTCAAAGACGCAAACGTTGAGTAAGCCGCTTAGCTAAACTGTCCCATGTACGGTTCATACGACTCTTGAGACAGTGGCTACTTTTGGTAAGCCGTATGCGTCTTTGAACGCACCCCGGAATAAAATAAGCTAACGTATTTTTGTTAATCTGTAGGCTTACTTTATGCATTTGGCATGTATTTCCTTAAAATAAGAATACACTATATACTCGCCTACATTTGTTAAATGTGTTATACATGTAATATGTATGCTAAGGACCATGGAGGTACAGACAATCGCGGAGGAACTACGTATTATGTAAACAAGCATTGTATTACTGCTTTCTACAGCCTAACAGATATTGGGCCACCTGGCGGGATTAGAACTAGATAATTCATGTTTGTAATCAACCACCCTGCCATTGTCCCACCCCCAATGTAAATTCATGATAAAAAAACACCTGTTTTATTCACACTTTAAGTTTAGGTAATGGTAATGAGTTACTATATATTTCCAGCATTTGTTATCATTGTTGCGGTTATTTAAAAAACCCTAAACTTTTACCTTGACTTCCCCGAAGTCCCATCTTTCCGGGTATACCTTTGCCGATTGGTCCACGAACTCCTTTATTTCCTCTTCTTCCTACAAATATACATCACTCCTTATTTATCAGGCTTTAAAACTATCTTCCGCCAAAAAAGAAGAAGGAACTCCATTGAATTGCTATACTATATCCACAGCAGAAAGAGTTTCAGATTGCCCTTCAAACCTAGCGTAGGCGACAATGAAGTAGGCAACATTAATTTAGTATTATCATTTAAAACAGTGTTATTATTATGATTGTTACCCTGAGAGCCGGGCGGACCCGAAGGTCCAGGTAATCCAGGCATTCCCATAAAGCCTCGGTCCCCTGGCGGCCCAGGAAGTCCACGTTCACCTTGGCAACGAAAGGAATGAGATGAAATAACAACATTCTACAGCGCATGCGCACCATGTTAAAAATGACGCCTACCGGAAACGCTAGCATATCGTACTGTAATCCTGATGGGAATCGTGAAGTACGCGATGCCTTTACTATAGCAGGAAATGACGCAAACTTAGATTTACACCCCGACTAAAAGTATGACCGTTTCATGAAAGCCAATTTATACAAGAATGTAATATTATGCAAATTATGTATAAGTATATCGCGACACAGCATTGTCCAATCAGGTTCCAGCTATACCTTGGACTCCGTATGGCCCCGGAGCTCCTGTTCTGCCCTTGCGCCCTATTCCAGGAGGTCCCGGAGGTCCTCTCAAGTCTGCTATGAGGTCCTCGAGTTGGTCTGTGAATTGAGGGTGAGAAGCCGGTATAAGTATGCCCATGATCATAGCCAGGGATGATGTACGTATCATAATTTGTTTCTATCTGAAGAATACTGAACACTGAATTGCGGAAATCTAGACACTGAATTGCAGAACCTTTGGTATCATTTACACAGTCAACTACGCTACCTCGCACTATGTTTCGTTAACCAACATGTACCTTGTCGTCCTGGACATGGAAGAATACCCATTTCTATTTTTTAATTTTTTATTTTAACACAATATTTATACAAGCAAATATACTTACCTCTTAATACCATGCTACATAATTCACGCATTTCTGTCTCAGATATACTCCTTCCCTGGAAGATAGACGGTGAAAATGTATTTCTCAAAACAAAACATTTGTCGAAACTGAAGATTATATTTTGAAGACAGTTTAAGCTGTAAACAATACAAACAGATGTACCGCCAACTGCATATTACGGTTCTGCTAAGGTTCGGTTCAGTTTATGTTTGGATATATCTTTGTTTTGCATCTGGTCGTGTTTATTGTTGTCCATAGAGTTTGTTGGTATTTTTTGCCTAATAAAAAGGAAATTAGATTCCCAATTTACCCTGCTGGTGCAGGTTAGTGTTCTTTTAGAAACACTTTCGCTGAGCTCTTGTTTAGCTTGTCTGATGATTATCAGTGATGACGTTATTCTTGCTATATTTGATGCTCGACTACAGTTATTTTGGGATGATGTTTCATGTTTCTGTAGATATCGTGTGTCTGGTATGTATGATGGGTTTGGCGACATGCTTCTGCTTGTAAATGCTGATAATTATTGTGTATATATACCAGAAGTCCATATTAATACTTTCATACCGGAAGTCTAGATAATAATTTAGGTACCGTAAGTCCAGAACAAAGTTTACATACCGAAAGTTAAGAGCACATTTTACATACCGGAAGTCCAGATGAAAGTTTATATACTGGAAATCCAGAACAAAGTTTACAAAGTCTAGACAAAAATGTACATACCGGAAGTCCAGGCATTCCCGGCATTCCTGATTGTCCTCTAAGTCCTCTGGCTCCAGATGGCCCCGGGGGTCCTGATAATCCGGGTATTCCAGGTTGTCCTGTGGCTCCCGGGGGACCCCTCACCCCGGCCGCCCCTCGTTCTCCGGGCTATCGAAACAACAATAACATCCGGTATCAGTTCCATTTCCGGGACAATAAAATGACATATACATATATCTCCTCCCTCTCTCCCCCTCTCTCCCCGCGCTCTCTCTCTCTCTCTCTATCTCTCTTTCTCTCTCTCTCTCTCTCTCTCTCTCTCTCTCTCTCTCTCTCTCTCTCTCTCTCTCTCTCTCTCTCTCTCTCTCTCTCCCCGTCACTGGACATAACCCTAAGAACATGTGAGATACAATCTGTTAATGGATTATTCCTATATTTCTAAGTTTAGAATATATGGATTATTTTTATAACGTCTATGTACTTACCATTCCTGAGCCGCCAGGGGGACCGGAAGGACCCTGCAAATCAGAAATGAGAACGGTCATGCGCAGGCGACATACATTAATTGTCGCATAATTATGGATGCATATGACTTTACCAATGACATTATAACATATAGTATGTAGTACATGAACATTTAACACTAACTTTGAATTATTTACTATTGAAAGTAATGTTACAACATTACAAATTAATTGAAATATATCCCCTCTTTAGGTTGTCCGATATCAAGGCCTCTGAGAAATATCCATGAACATAATCCACACTAGTAGAATAACCCACTTCATGAGAAATACTTTATAAACATTTTAATGGAAACAACATGTTACACTTCAATTTTAACATTAGGCATTTCTAAGAACCTCTTTAACGTCAATATAGGCTACAACACCATTATATTATCTATATCCTATCGAGACCCCATAAAGCCGAGAGGTTCGCGAAGGTCGAATTACTTCATATTTAAGACGTTGGTCTCAAGATGAAGAGTTCACATCTTGCAAACGTCACAGACGTAGCCAGTTCATGCAAGACGTAAAAAATGTGTTAAGCTCGGAGTTTTATTCAATTCGTGAAGTCTGTTGATAGACAAGCGCGTCTGCGCAGACCATTATTGTAAAAAAAAAGAAACTGCTAACTCAGCAGACATACGCATGTGGTTGAGAGAAATCTTAGAAATATAACAGACGCTTCAGACTTTTTTCTCTCCAGTAAAAGACACCATAAACATTCTATGAAGACAGGTGGAAGGCTGAGGTCTAGCAGTGAAATCTACGTTAGAACAACTTGCTAAACGATATCGAATGCTGACGTGCTTGCAATTTGATATGACATATCCTTTCTTTTACATCGCTTGGACTATAATGGAACGTTAACTTTTTCAGTATTGAGGAAATCGTTGGTATTTTGGTATAACGTATACATTTAAAAAAACTTGATTTGAATGAAAACGGAATACTAAAGCGTTAAGAAAATACTTTTTAGGACTAAAATACCAACGAAAGTATGACTGACGCAATCGGCATGAGCACTACCATTCTTCTACAAGACTGGTTCTGCAATTTGTAGACGTATACGCAGCATCATGGATTTCATACGGCTTCTCCTCACGAGTAATGTTGAACTCACGACTATAAACGTATACAATTTGATAGACGTATAAAATGTAAGAATGTTGCCCAACACATGACCGTGGATTAGACAAGTCTTGCAACCATAATGTTTCTCTTTTAATTTCGTATCAGCGAATCTTGAATGGCAGGCAAGCGTATCGAGAAAAAAAATTCACATGTGTTTCTGCGAAAGATACACGTTTGATGTCGAAGGTGAATTACTTCTAGATTCCTATCAATCTAGACGCGTTGTTCTCAAGAACATACCATTAACACCGATGTAGATATAAGGATGAACTAGTACAGTGTGAAGCCTACATGTGTATTGCTGCCTTACGATTCAATAATTAGGATGAACCTGTAGGGCTATAGAAATGATGAACCACTTTTCTGATACAAATAATGAACCGGAAGCTGAGACGAATGCTGAAATTCAATAAGGTAAACATCAGCGCGTAATCGTGAGAATCGTATGGCGTGCACCCTGATTTAGGCCCCGACTATAATGCGACCATTTCGTCAACCGTACCTATGGTCAGCGCACCTTTTCACGAAGCAATTGTACACACTACGAGATCGTAACCCTCTCTTAAGTAGCTGCAATACTAAATTACTACGATAGGGTTATACCCTCGTACGAGCCACGATAGTTTCACGAAATTGTACCCAGCAGAGTTCAAGCTCTTGACGATGAACGATAACACAGGTCTATATATAACTTTGATATGGTTCATCGTCAAGAGCACGCACTCAACATGACATATTGTCAAGTTTGGTGAATTTATATGCATTCATTGATTTTAAAAAAATGTTGAATTTAAGTTCTCAGGCTGGACTATATCTTTCTGGCGACAAATACTCATGATCCCACGCCGAGAGTTTTCGTGTACCCTTGTTTGATCTCAGGTTACAACTTTGATTTTTTTTTTGTTATGTTACGCTGAGCGTTCGAAATGCGTATCCTAGTGAAGGTATGGTAAAAGGCGCATATTTGTCACCGGTGCGTTTTAAAGCTGATACCTCACACACTGTGCTAAATAACGAAGGGTATTAGATCGGATATCGCCTAACGTTTAAGCCTCTAGGAAACTCAGTGCATAATTATACTATCTATTTCTTATATAAATATTATCAATTGTAAGGTTCGCGGGTAATGCTACCCCTACCATTAATGCGGTAGACGTTTCGAATACCAAACCCAGACAGCACGACCTTCCGGGACAGTATGTTTTTTTCTGGCTTACGTGACAGTAAGAATGGTTTATAGGTTCAGTATTAGAATAAGGCAAATGTAGAAACATCCATTGGTAATAATAATTGACCACATAGTGTAATACCTGATCTGTATTGGTATAAATTATAATACCTGTACATTTCGACCTGAATTGTAATATAAATTGGTAAAAAAAATGTTCGTGAATTACAATGTTTGATCGACCGGAAATATGCGCAAGAATTCAGTGACACGCAAGCGCGCGCACGCACACACACACACACACACACACACACACACACACACACACGTCTGAACTCTTCTCAATAAACAGACAAGAATTCTAATCCTACAACGGATAACGTTTCTGCGTGATGCAAGAAGACATACATCGGTGACTGTATGAATTGCCCTAGCAAGCAGGAATTCTCATTCCAATGTGCCTAGCCTACACTGTTTTGTCCACGGTCGACACAAAGTTGACAGTATAATTACATGCCACTGATACGAACCGAGGATATTATAAAAGGAGGATCCATTTATGTGGAAGTCCTTTCAAAGAATAGAGCACGCATGTAAGGTATATGTCGACAAGGCGTGACTAGTATCAACTTGTCTTACGAAGAATGGTTGCACAGCATAGCATATCTCTCAACTGGAAGCTACTTATATCTATACCAAGTACATATCTCTCATATATGCATATGCATTATATCTGCAGTGTTGTCACCATTGCGACCTATGTCGTGCTCTAATCTGTCAGGTTCCGGTTCGCACGTCATGCCACCACGAAGAGATCGACGACCCTGTCGTTTTACCCTTTACGCGAATATACGCATGCACTTTTGCTTTGTGGTGTTCATTCATCGCCACTGCTAAAAAGTCAGCAATAACTCGGTAAAGTCGCGAGTGTGAATCTGAAATGCCACAAGTTCAAACGTTTTCTAATCTTTTAATACCTTCTTTAGACCACGGGCGACGACCGTCAAGAATACACGGGACAAACTTGTGCATGGTGGCAATACTTCAGAATATACATGCATGGTATTTAAACAAGTTTAAAAAAAAACATTACGTCGACTTTGATTTACAGAGAGTTCGCGGCTTCTACGAACCCAGTAGTATTCATCATCGTAATAACCAACTTACAATTTGATTATAAAACCTAAAGCTACCCTAAAAAAATAGAGGAATTTTACACCATTCATCACAGAATCACAGTTAATGTATACACCATTTAGATTTATTCTCGATAGCATTCGCATTAAGGTATTAGCTGAATTTACACGTACGTATGTTTTGGCGCCATAAACATATTTTCGAAGTAAATTCACGTAAATGGACTAATTTTAATGTTTACGTGTATCGCACTTTCTCACACTTTTCTCTCCTGAACAACACGGCGTTAACTATGACTACGTTCACGGTAACCGTAACTCTAACCGTAGCAATGTGGAGTCTATGGCTAAGCCCTTCGTAAATGTGCACTTGCACGAACAAGCGTAACTATAACCTTACCTCCTGAAACCTTCGGCAATGGTGTAACCTATGGCTAAGATTGGAAGTAACATTTGAATTACACCCTTCTTGGTACATGCGAATCTGGTGCACTTGCACGAAACAACGTAACTCTGACCTTAGCTCCGACAACCTTAACAATGGTGTAATCTATGGCTAAAGCTGGAGTTAAGGTTATATTGGAGTTACGCCCTTCTTCGTACACCAGAACCCAGGGCACTTGCACGAAAGAGCTTAACCTTGACTCCTGCAACTTCAGCAACAATGCAGTCTATGGCTGAAATTACGGTTTCCTTTACGTCCTTTCGTACAAGAGAACCAACGGCACTTGTATAAAACCTTATCTTCAACCTAAGGCAATGGTGTGGTCTATAGCTATGGCTAAGGCTAGCTCTTCCAACATTAACAGTGGCATGTAGTCTTTGGATTAAGGCAGGAGCTAAGGTTACGTAGAAGTTACGTCCTTGCGTACAAGTTAACCCAGAGCATTTTAGTACCAACGTATAGCGGTTATAACCTTAACTCCAACCATTGCAAGGTGTGGCCATAAAAGTACACGTAATATGAAGTACAGTACAGTGCTGGTACTAGTAGTCTATCAAGATGTATTCTACGTTAAACTCACCGACGGCCCGGGCGGTCCGATTCCTCCTCCTGTATATCCATTAGAAACGTATTCCTGAAAGAAAAACACGCACATTCAGGTCAAATTAGCCACCAGCTGTAACGGTAACGGTTTATCATAGGATTAACGTATGTATTTTACGTTGATAAGCTTTTGCTGAAATCCCAGTGTCATAGTGGGCGACAGGGTTTTCAGGGTGGTCACTTCCGGTTAATACTATATCGGCTCCATCCGTTTTCGAGTGCAATTGTAACGAAACTAACTAATACAAGAATGTCAAAATTGATAAATTCTACGTTATGTAAGAAATATGTTAATTGCATGGGGAAACTTATAGATTGTCGTTTTCGAAATACTGTATAATACATATATATGGATAGTTTTTTTTATTAAATAGACGAGGGGATCCTATCCAATTAAGTGGATCAAATTGGTAATCTTGATAAATACGCAGGCTCATGTTTATATGTGTATGACTGCATCCATAGGATAGGCCTACATGTTTTGACTAACATTTATTCAACGTATATTATTTATTACTTTTAAACATTGAGAGTTCACGCAGTTCCAATGCAATATAGTATTACTTAGCAAATACCTACATTCAATGACATAAATGATAATGACGACGTAGGAACATATCTTTTCAGTAATACAAACAGAAACGGTTATATTTACCTCAACTTTTCAAGGTCACGTGACATTAGGACAGAAGGAATTAATCTTAACCATGCATCATGCAGTGTAGAATTTCAGACGGATGTCTCTAATATAAGCCATCCTTTAAAAAGTAACACAAGCTAAAGTTAAGAAATTCTTCTCCATAAATCCCTAGTTCGGTCACAACGTGCAAGAAGGCTACTAAAAAGAGTTTGCTGAAGGTATAACAAAAGTTAAAAGAACCCTGAACTTTACTAGAAATATTTAATTTAATTTAATTCAATTCAAATTTAGGTGTCACAAAAGATTACCTACTGTCCAATTAGACTTATCTAGTCCTGGTCAAACATTTCGCAGTCAGTTTTCTTTTTCGATTTTTTCGATTTAAAAAAAAATGATAAGTAATCGAAAAAACATTGCTGTTGACGTCTTTGACAAGGGCTAAAGGACTAAAGGACAAGGGCTAAAGGACACAACGATATAGGGCTTTTGAAAAGGATGGCCTTCCTGGTCATATTGTAAAGAATAAATAGAAAAATGTACTGAGAACGAAAAGTCCATTTACTACACGTGACCACTTTACAATAATGACATATAGTGGAAACATTCTAAGTCCCTGGATAGAAGAAATGCGTGACATTTATCGGGAACACTTTGTTGTGGAGTGTTTTAATAAGAATATCAAATATACAACAGATACCTGATAACATTTAATAGTCCAGTGTGGATTTACTGTAGATGTGATGGTCATCTGATAGCAGTGTAGTTGTCAACAACATTATATGATAGATATAATCTAATATGAACGGGTAGTGTGGTTTTCGTATTGCAGACGTGCGAGTGTGTGTGCGTGTGTGTGTGTGTGTGTGTTTGTATATGTGTACGTGTGACAACACGTGTGTATGTGTGTATGTGTATTAGCCCTTGTCAATGGCGTTTCTTATACATTTTTCGATTTTTAATGATTTTGATTTTTTTTTTGAAAATTGGTACTCAAATGCCATTGACAAGGGCTAGATGTGTGTGTGTGTGTGTGTGTGTGTGTGTGTGTGTGTGTGTGTGTGTGTATGTGTGACAATATGTGTGTATACGTGTGTATGTGTATATGAATTCATATTCCACTAAGCAAACACTAAATAGAAAGAAATAGAGAGATAGATAAAGAGAGAATAAAACTGAATTCGATCTAAATCTAACGTAAATCTGGAAAATTATCCAGTAACATGTTAGTTATTCAAATAGAGATCTTTTGCTGGATTAATCCCAAATTACTCGTTTATTGGGCTTCTCCAGTTGTCAATAAGAAAAAGAGGGTTAAAGTAAACCCAGGGACGAAAAGAAGAATTTAAAAGAAACACTGGGATGTTCAACTAAAAGCCATGCTGAAAATCTTACCTCGAAATCCACCTGTAGTAGACGGACTTTATTACTACATGAGACATACACACTTACACACATTGGTACCCTTTGACAAGATTATGAAACGTTTGGAGTATGATTTCATGCTCAAGCTCAAATTGTATACAGAGATGTGTGAACAAAACATTGAGTTAGGCACGAGCCAGAGCCAGCTTCAAGAAATGATGTCCTTGTTTGTCCAGCTTCTATATACTTGTTAAAGGTGAAATATTACAATCAGGGCAACGGTATCCATCCATTGCTTGCCTACCCATCACATCAGAACAAGATGGGTAAACGTTATGCAGTGTTCTATTACTTTTCGTCTAGAGATGTTCCAGGCAACAACAGTGACCATAACATTACCATTAGCTCAGACCATGTTTTGGTGTTTCCATTGAAGTTATATTACTAGTATACTTATGACATATTATTATTATGTGTTTATTATTACAACATAAGTGAGCTAGCAGTGGTCTGACGACGATGACAAAGGTAAATCCTAGGACATGTCTTCTGTATAGATTAAAGATAAATACAAAGATGTCAAGCAACATCAATCAATTCGTATACCCATCAGATGGCCGGCGTTTCAGGGATGCTGTATAGTAAATTGAACCATTCCTGACACCAGCATGACCAGAAACTGTTTGATTTATCATTTAATAGCATCCTAAATACAACTTACCGTAGTTCCCTTTTGTCCTGGGGTTCCCCCGGGTCCCTGCAACATAGTACCAGCATTGCATTATATACTAGTATAGTAAGGTATGTGGTTTTGTTGTTATTGTTGTTACAGCAACTTTCAAGATCTTTCACCTATATCACGGCTTGTTAGGAGGATGCCCACACATTCCGAATTCCGTAGCGCTGAATGTTGCAGTAAACCTGCTAGCGTGTAAAATAAGTATTTATGGTTTATTCGTCAATACAGATACATACACTGTCCTAGCTAGGAGACGCATGATGGAATTTAGAGAGTAAAATTAAACGGGCATAGACCTTCATCCACCACAGATGCACG
>JAUTBZ010035893.1:0-19049 GCA_032361785.1 Lepetodrilus galriftensis
CACTGTAAGGCATAGACTTCCGTTAGCCTATCACCGGAATTCCTAGTTTTAAATGATATTCTTCGAAATTCTTAAAATAGACATGACGCGCTTGCAGCCGCTATACATGAAATAAAACACTGCATTGCTAATGAAGAATACAAACTGTAAAAACAAATTTATTTTAAAATAATTTAGCATTTTCTCTCATACTAATGCTGTTTTCAGCATTAACACAATCTCAAACAATATACATGTATGTTTATCCAATGTATTTCTAAGATGCTTTATTAAACTTAGTCTATTCTCTGAGTTTTTGACAAGGAATGCAAATATGTTCAACACATGGATGAGCTACCTTTGTTAAACAGGAATAGCTAAGTGAGAATACATGCATCACTGTACACATATCCAAATTCAATATTCTAAGCCATTTAAACTAAAGCAGGAAGTTTATTTGATTATTACTAGAGTTTTTAACCCTCTCCATGCTGAAGGCAACCAGAGATGTCTGGAAGAGCTATGCCTGTGCCAGCAGCAGGGAGAGGGTTAAACTAATATAAAAAAAAATCTGCTCAATAGTTTTACATGGATCAATATATCGACTTATAACAATTTTCAAGGTCTGATAAAAGAAACTTCAATTATTTATTGTTGAAGTTTAGTCAAATAAAATGACATAATACCATATTTTCCTTTTCTGAATGTTAGTGGCAATATTATCTTTCCATCTACAGGTCATAGAGTTATTATATGTTCCGATACAACTATCTTTTCCAGACAAATACACACAAAAATCCAGATTTTTAGAAATATGTTTTGTTCCTGGTTAATTACACAAGTACCATTCTGACACCTGTTTTTTTTTGTGAAAATTCATTTCCAATGCATCCAAATCCCTTGTGTTCACAATGCTAGTCCGCAGAAAAAAAGTTGATCAGTCTATATTTAAAACAAAGAACTGTTACATCATTGTTGTCATGCATTGGTAATACAGTCATATAATTTTCGTAGATTATTCTTCAAATATTTTCCTAGTTTTTAATATTATATAAATAAAAATAAAATATTTAAATAAGATATGTAACACTACATACAAAGATGACCCTTCCTGGTTGCGTATTCATGAAGATTCCCAATCATTGCCTTGCAATTTGTAAGATCAAATATCCAGACAATACAAAATAATCAACCGTTCATGAATAACTTGTTACATTCATATTCATATTCACAAAACAGACTAGGTCAAAATGCAATTTTTATACCCAACAAATAATATGGATCATATTCTCGATGAATGATAACAGGCCATGGACCTTGCTTGCATGATAACAACGGCCAATTGTCTTCCCAGAATTCACGCTGCATGAACAGAGTGGCCGACGGTCGTAATTATCGACGGCATGTATAATACCATAGTAACCACTGCTAACATGGAAAGACGAACGAACACACACACACACATATATATAGAGAGAGATATATACCATGCATACATATATATCTCAAACACAGTAAATCCCCCACTAAGTTAATCCATAACATCGCAATTATTTCTAACCAACGGGAACACAGGTTCCATGAACCATATCGGTCTCCCCCAGACAATGAGCCAGCACTTAGAAACTATTATTTTGCATTAGAAAAATAACCCATTCCGAATTAATGCGGAATGAATTGTTTATACCCCCGGACACGTTGGTCCATGGAAACCGAATCGGCTCCTCATTCTTGTTGTAGCAACGGAAAGAGAAAAAAAAAACAGCGTAAGCCTAAATGGCAGTTCGATACCCATTTAGCTTGTGTCACTCCGAAGAACCTGGCAAATCCAAATGTTAGGTGGGTTTGTTTTGTTTTTGTAATATTGCGAGATCAATAAACGAAGAATATCAGCTTTCTGTTGGAAAGAAGAAGGCAGGCAGACACCCTACTGTCCACGCTGAATGAAAAAGCTATGGATTCTTAATCCCCTCCAATTAATAAATAATTGTCAGTTAATCAACAGCTCTTCAGTCTTGGGTGATCCTATTGTTGTTTGACTCGTCAGGAAGTATGCTTGCTATATAATATATAGATAATGAGCCTAGCGTGAATTTTGGAAAAATAAACTTATTCTTCTGTCTATCCTGAAGAAAACAACTCCATTATACAGAAGTGAAATAATATGGGTGAGTGCGTGAATATCGAGTTGCAGAATCTTCAACCCATTTGAGACAATTGAAAGAATCTTGAAAGCAGCTCTAAAACCCCAATTAACTCTCAATGCTACAGGTAACTGGAGATGCCCTAAAGAGCTGTGTCTGTCTAATCCATCAGGGAGAGGGTTAACAAAAAAGAAATGTCAAATTGTTAAGAAAAAGTAGTAATATCAAATTATTGCAGTAACATAATAACGAGTGAGTGAGTGAGTGAGTGAGTGAGTGAGCGAGCGAGTGAGCAAGTGAGTGAATATTGAGTTTAACATTGCTGCAGGAAACGTAATAACGAAAAAAGGCACATTCTGATTAAGTGTTCAGTGTTCACCTTATTGGACTTCAGTTCGGTAAATACGTTTACATTTCTGTCAGACAAATGTGACATTTTGATGAAAAATATCAATCAGTCAAGCTACTGACATTATTATTATGCCTGTTTAAAGTCAATCCACATATAAAATTCCATAACCTTCACACTGGGCACTAAGTAACACAAACAATGGGGAAAATTTACTAATTTCACTGGAATCTTTTATAAAAATAAACTGGGTCCTGCGATTTTTTATAATAATAATTTTTGCACTGAGTTTAGATCAGAATATGGGTCATGTATACAATTCTTTGGTGCAAAATCTAAAATGACACAGTAACCTTGAACAATTGTTATAATAACATTAGGTTCCACAGCAATTCAAAACAAACAATAATCATATTATAAATATAAAAAAAACATAGTTTTTTTTCCTTAAATTTAAAATGGTAGTTCAGTGGTTTCGTCTGTTTCGGAGTATTTCCCTAATTTTGCTGTCTACTTTCAATCTTGCTGATACTAATTTGTATGATTTATGCAGTTTTTTTGCGTCTTACTTTTGCTACTTTGCCACCTACTTCCAATTCTACTGAAACCACTGGTAGTTATAAGATTCCAAATGGTATTACAAAAAAAACTTGTCACAGAGAAATGATAATAATACAAATCTTAAATTATATTAGATTCCAAAGAGTATTACGATAGAAATTTGTCAAAGAAATTATCACATACCAGTAAAATAAAAACTTTTTTTCAGTTAGAAGATTCCTAAGGGTATTACAAAATAAACTAGTCAATGCAAAATTGTTATAACCAATTACGCAATCTCTGACATGAGCACATTACATGTCTTTAGAAGCCATCGCCCCATTGCATCAAGTAACAAACTGTTGCACACATACATGTATACGTATACATCTCTGAATGCAACATTACAAACTCACCGCCGCATAGTTAAAGCTATCCAGAGCTAGTCTTTCAGACGCTGTGCAGTGCAGAAAATCCGCAGAGAAAGTGTCACGTTCTAGCAAATACGATACGTATTACGAAATACAATATATCTCTCCCAACTCTCCACCAACTCCTCCTCCTCTTCCTCCTCCTTCTCCTCTTCTTCTTCTCAATCTGATATTAATGTATCCACACCAGCACGTGAAGCAAGTAAATGTCTTCGCCCGCATACCTACGTACAACCACAGCGACAACCTCCAGCTTTTACAAACTTTTATGGACAAATTGGTGAGACTCTATAAAGTATGTCCTACCATAGAAACCTTCAGCTTTCTACACAGAAGTCCAGTACGAACCGATGACTTGGCCTAGCCATTGCCATGTGTGTGCATGCACTGTTACTGGTTAATATTGCAATAAATGCAATTGAGATGCAAAAGTAGGAAAGTGACAGGTCTGAACACTAGCTGTCCTATTCCGTCCCAGTCTAGCTTTAGGGCTAAATTAGTCAATTATTACAATATGGCCTTTCGAAAAATTTGGCATTTTACTCGAAGTGGTTTATCAATGTCGAGCAGCCTTATGAATGAATGGTCAGCGGATGGCCTGAGGGGGGAGGGACAGGGAAGAGGGACAGGGGGAGGGCATGGATGAGAGATCAGTGTCCATCCACGTCGAAATAAAAATCATTCAAAAATGTGCAGGTATTGTTTGATATGGCACAAGCTGAAGCTATTTGCAGTTATTGCAGCTTTAATAATAAAACATATAATTCCTATTTTTAATAGCTGTAGGGTAAAACACGATTGGTTTCTTTTCCAAATGTCGTTTGATTGACGAGATGGAAGTATCTAGCTCATTTTCTATATTGTGCACATTGACTTTCGAGATATACATCAGAAAAAGCCCAAAAAAAACAAAGCATAAAAAAAAATGCCTATAACTTTTATTACGTGATACATCATTATAAGTATTACTCAAGCAGATAAGAATAATAAGTATAACTGACACAACTTTCTATTTCTTGGCGAGTTCAGTTTTTTTTCCCACACATCAAATAATCACAAGCATTCTTCTGTCAGACATGCCTTGTAGCCTCCAGCTGTTTGAATGTTAACCACAAGAACTGTTCTGTCGGGTACATCCGGGCATATGTAGTTGCCTGCAGCACTTAGGAGGTTAATCCTGCAGGGAGTAGGTAAAATAGACACCCATTAAATATTTAATTATAAACTCAAATTAGATGAAAAAGCCAACGGCCACACTTTATTTATATATAAATGTATTTAATTTCCCCATCTAATCCAGAATCGTGATTTTAGAACCTATTACATATTTTGCAATTAATATCTGACTATTTCAAATGCTTGGACATAAACTGAGCCTCACCAAATATAAATTCAATAAATTCAATATCAAAAATAAATAAGAAAAAAAAATGTAATCAAATAAAATAAAAAGACTTTTGATCATGGATACTCATCAGAAAGAATATACTTGCCAAAAGTACATAAATTAAAACACAAGAAGAAGAAAAATGATTATTTAAATAAAATAAAACCATAATGATTATGAAAAAAATATATACAAAATATAGTAGTACTAGATGATACATGTAATGTTGTATTGGGAGGTGTTCACAAAATAACAGACTATCAATGTTAACTCTTTTTTCTAATTTGTACAGATAAAATGAAGGGACATCCAAGGTCACAGGCAAAATTCTTTTCAAGTATGTGAAATTCAGCTGGCTGTGTATTCAATTGTGTAAATCCTGTGAAATCTGGAAACTGGAAACTATACAACTATGCCTGTAACCATACACCTAAAACACATGTAACTAAATTCACAAGCATGAACTTGTTCCCCCTATGAATATTATAATCTGGTCGATCCACTAAATAAAAAAGGGGGAGCTGTTTTACAAATAGTTTTATCACATATTCATTAAATAAACAAATAATTTATTAAATATCCAGAAAAAAATATGACCATTCGATTTAGACATCCTAGTAAAGTTTAACTCTTTCTATGTTGGAGGAACTAGATGTTACAAAAAAATTAAGTCTTGAGCTCAAATTTTATGTGAGGATTTATAAACAAATCCTTGAATTGAGCATGAAATTGTATTAAAATCTCTGAGCTAAGAGTCAAGACTCACAATCCATACCTCAAGATTACAAAACTAGTTCAAAACTGTTCAACTTAATGTGTTGTTCACAAATGCTATAAAATTTGAGCCTGAGCATGAAATTGTACTCAAAATGTACTCTAACTTGTAGCATTCAGTTTCGTACTTCTACCTTCTCCTCTTTTTTCTTAAATTAAGGTTTAGAGCCGATTTCAATATTCTTTCACTTACGACTTGTCAGTTTAGGCATGAGGAAACCCAAAACATTTGTAGCGCTGAATCTTACAGTAAACCTACGAAGACCAGCTGGTACTGACAGACCAAGGATGAAAACTGCATTTCCATGGTACAGACAGCACATCCTATCATGATCACATCAGAAATGTGACATCCACGAACACTAATGCTGGGTTCCTGGGATGGGATTTGAACCCAGGCCTTTGGCTCTGAAGTCGAAATGTTTTACCATTACGCTTTCACCCACCCTGATGTTATTTGTGAGCTGTAATGTAATGTGCATGGATTCAAACTTGTAACATTTGGTTTCACACTTCTAGAGCTTCATTCACTGCACTAACCCATCTCAACACTAAAATACATAGGTCATCATTACTATTATTCTTGGCTAAATAAACATCCTCAGTATTTCAACATTAATATATTTTTATGATATCAAGGAAGTCTAAAATACTGTGAAACATAAAACACTTGACAATACTGGGAGTGAATGTTCTCAAATTCTATAGTATAAATATTATAAAACGTTTTATCTCCAAATTTGAGACAATTGATAATGAGATAGCCTACATACATAAAAGAGAATTCTAAAAGTTAACAAAGATTTGTTTCACTATCCTCTTTCTATGCAATAATAACAAAAATAAAAAATAATAATGGCATTTTATAATACACCATTTCCACCCTCGCCCTACTACCCCACTACTCATATACCCCAAGGCATATAGTCCAGCAGGCAGGTCTGGATGATTTGGGTGGGATACTAAAGTGCCACATCATGATACATGTACAACTCTTTAAAATAATTAAGTTATTGAAAATAAATTTGAAAAGTGATCCAACATCTTACCTCATCTCAGTAAAACACATGCATCTCTGTCAACGGTTAAACGTGAAACACACTGCTCGGATTCATACCAAAGTTGATAGATTAATTTAATGAAAGAAACAAACATTTTCCTCTCAAGTGGCCAGCAATTGACCCCTATCCTTCCCTTTCCCATAATCTCACTTAATCTCCGCTATCAATAGTTTCAAATTGCAGCATAATCCTGTTAATTAGGTTGGAAATTAAAAGTGACACTAACAATTAGGCATAATTAATTGGCTGTGAGGAATGGAAGCATGGAACATCATAATCATTAACTGTCCACACAAATCAATTTAGTTAAGCTGCTTTCATAGTAGCAGAAAGACAGAGAGACAATACATTAGCAAAAACAAAGGACAATAACCATCATTAGGTACTGCACTTTATATGCAGAATGAAGTGGTTAGGAATAGCGAGGTGAGAACATTATTGGAAATGTATAATTGCGTGGGCAGTTTAAGGTAATTGGTGTGTAGTGTTCCACTTTGATGACACAAGATAATACAGGCTAGATACCTCTCAAAAGGCAATTCTAAAGGGAAAATAAAATTGTTTAGAGGGAGTATAGCAGGGTTCACATTTTTAACCAGTCTTATTCTATGTATTTATTAAACTTTGTGTGGGTTAATGGTAGGGTGTCATACAAAATGCATGACTAGTGTTACTAACCAGATTTCCATCATACTATTGTAATTTCTCAATTTAAAAAAATAGGATTCATTTTAGTTTTCATTCAATCCAAGCAAACTTGTTTTCCAGATGTAATAATAATACTAATGGATCCACTGGGATAAAACGTACTCAAGTTAGCACCGCAAAGCAAATTTAACCTTGATCTTTGTATTATTGTTCATAATCATATCAATAATTCAGTTATGACAGACACGTCATAGTGACACTAACTACATAAATGAACTTTCCTTAGTAATTGTAATAACCCAAGTCCATAGAGTACATGTGGTGTATATTTAGTTGTTGCCAAGTAACTCTCATGTTATGTCAAAGTTTCAACAATCTCTCTGGTAAAACAAACAGTATTATCTGATTATGCGTTGACAACATTTAATATTTGTCCATAAATTAAATATGCAACTATATAGTTTTCATAGTCACCCTTTAATAAATCTATTCTAGTTATATAGTGGTAATTCCCTGTCACTTATATTAAATCGTAATTCAACATATCGGTGAAGTATTCAAAGACTACAAATCACAATCATAAACTCACACCGACTGTTGGATGATCAAATTGTTGTTTGGAAATGTTGGTTTTAATGCACATATCTATCTAGCTTGCATAACTGGGCAAAATAAGTTCTGTGCAAGAGCCTGAATCCATGCTGTTATTAGGAAGATCTATCAAAAACAAGTTTGCATTACCAAAACGACAATAATAATGATATATCTAGGCGGTTTAAAATCTCTATTTGGCACATATTTAATTTTCTTTGCTAATTTACCGTTTTTCTCCTTAAAAAAACCCCAACCCAGTTCAATTTCCCACTACACATGCTCAACTTGATGCAAAACACTCATTTATTTCCAATTTGAACGGATTGGCCTAAATCATAATGAACCTGAGTTGAGGATGGATAAACAATTAATCCGTTTCTATGGTTACTACTAATATAAGACAATAAAACATTTATAGCAATTATGTTCCTTTATCATGTTTGTCCTTCACAAATTGACTGTTTCACATTAGGTTAGTGTTTGCCCATATGAATAGAACACTATTCAACAACTAGATTCATATATTTAATAAATAGTAGATGATAGACAAGACCGTGAGTATTATTTTGATAAGCGTGTATTTTCTATTGTCACCATTATTTCTTCAATTAATGAATTAATTAAATAACTAAATATTTATTCGCCATGTTATTCTCATAACTGTTCGACAAAAGAGCCATTTTACAAGAAGAAAAGTCAAATAAATTCTCACTAATTATAGACAAATTTACTTTCTAATAATGAACCTGTTTCTGTTACATTTACATGAAATTATCAAAACTTTGAAAAGAAATTAAAGTTCCAATATCATACTTATTAAAAACGAGGACTCACAAAATGTTTCAATGTTCCAGCTTCCAAATCCTAAAGAAAAATGCATAATGGAAATTTTCAGCTTTTTTTCTTTCTTTGAACAGAAGGTTATGACTAGAAAAGTTTTACATAATCTCTGAATAGCTATTATCTAAATGTCCTACAAAACTTTCCGAAACATCCAAAATAAATGCGTTTCTACCAGTTTTATCTGTAAGCCAAGCTCACATACCACGTGACACCATTTCTAAAGTAATTGTACAAACTTGCTCAGTCACTTGGTAACCCTGTACTTAACTATCTGTGCTTGGCAAACAAATCATACCATATTCACATAAATGAAATTATGTCCCTGTAACTGGCCATTTCGACATGACATAGTATATCTATCCAGCCCATACATATCACTCCGTGTTCTTTATACAGAAATTCACACACTCCCACTGCCTGGCTACAATAGAATTCTTATCAACCTGGCAAATTTTCAAATTTTTCCTTTAGATAAAATATTCACCAAAGCATGAAAATAACAAATGCTTTGAGTAGAAAAGTGTACATGGTTTAATTGTTCTCAAATGTATCATGTTTTTTTTTCAAAGTTCGTATATTTTCGTCTCGTGATATTTAGATGAAAAGAACAAAAAAGGCAGCAAGTGAAACATAAGCTTAAAGGTAGACCAACTTACCTCATCTCTAGCCCAACTAACTGACTTATATCTGATAAATATAATGCTAATAATATGTGGGTCAGACCGTAATATGATAAAAACATATGCTCTTCGTCCTCAAAACTTGTTTGTACTATGTCACTCCAGCCATACCAGTGTTTTGAAATTCTCAATTCTTCGAAAATGAAACAAATATATGACTTAGCATAACATACGCCCCAACCCTTTGCCAGGAATTTACATACAGAACGTAACAAGCATTGGTATGAACTTTGCTAACACCAAAAAGATCATGAATATTTCGCCATGTTTATATAAACAAGAATGCTGCATCCCCTCTTTAATATTTAAGGGAAATATTGACATAGTACTTGCCTTGTCATGAGCACATAAATTTCCAGAATGTGATAAATCGCGAGAGTATTACAATGATTAGTGTATTTACAATTACAAATTTACCTCTCACTGCTTGCATTCCTAAAGACACAATGGTTATGACTTTTCTAAAATTTTCGTGGGATTATAATAAATTTGAAAAGCCGATGGTTGTGCGATGATGTCTTCTTTCAGGGTTGAGACAACAAATTGGGGGGCGGGGCTCATCGTCCTATGATATTTTTATGTATTATAATATATATATATCACTTTACTCATATCTACATATTACAGGTCATATACTTCTAGTGTAATCACTAAGTTAAGCTGAAAGCAGATAACTATACAATTTGGACGTAACATAATATTACGAGTGTTGTTATACTTATCTAGGCAAAGCAACGAGATTGCCACAGCTATTTAAAGTATGAAGTCATCTGATTTGATGTGAAAGGTATTTTGTTTAAACAGCAACAAGCGGGATGCAGGCAGTATTATCATTCCAAATGTGCACGTTACGTACTTATCGTAATACATGCTTACATCAACGAAATCTAGCAATGCACTAGATACAAAACAAGAATATTATAACATAATCAATTAGCGTTACAGTCATTGGACACGACTAAATGGAAATTGGCACTTGGTCAAAATCAAATATTGTACTTCTTGATTACATTTGTATGTAGAATGAATCCCAAAGAAGCCATGTTTTGTGCAATCGCTAAATATCTCTAACAAAATTGGATTAGGAATTATTTTGTTAACCCTCTCCCTGCTGGATTAGGCACAGGCACAGATCAGGGCATATCCGGTTGCCTTCAGCATGGAGAGGGTTAAAAGCTACATATGTCGTCAATTTGCAGAGCTACCACATCAATGCTGACATATGAGTAGTAAGCATATATTTAGCAATGATATATCATGAATAGTGACCATAATACTTTAAATTCCTAGTAGAATCAATTCTTATAAACTGGCACATGTGAGCCGTTTGTAGATTTACTGCTTAAAGACTGACAACATATTTAGCAATGACATATATCAAGAATAGTGACTGTCATAAGACTTTAAATTCCAAGTATGAGTTTAATTATAATGTGTCTAAATGCAAAAATAAAAAATCCAAAAACAATCATTAGGACAAGCAGCTTTCTTCTTTACAACATCTCCTTTAACTAGTGAGGACATGTTTAGCAATGGAATATCAAGAATAGTGACAGTCATATGACTTTAAATTCCTAGCATGAGTATAATTATAATGTGTCATAACGCAAAAAGAAAAAAAATCCAAACAAAAATCATCAGGATAATCAGCTTTCCTCTTCAACAACAACATGACAAAGCTCAACTAGAGTTCCCAAAGATTCCAGCACTTGATTTTTACATGCTCTACTGGCAAACAACAGCAAAAACTATTTAATAGTTTATCCTCTAGTTAAGAGAGCTGGGTGGAAAGGGACCAAGGCCAGCTTATGGGATCATACAAAGTCCATCATTGCCAAAGTCGTAGTAAACCTCATGACTTCTTCACAATAGCCAAAAGATCAAGCTGAACATTTGTGTAAATCTACCAAGCTTTGGTAACTTTCATTTGGTTATTTGGGCCAAGTTTTCCACTTTTCTTTTCCCTACATAAAATTATTCAATTAGCGTTAATTCATTGAAACAACAATAGATTACAATCCAATTTGTGTAAATCTACCCAGTTTTGGTAATACTTTCATTTGGGCCAACTTTTCCACTTGTTTTACCTTCCTACATAAAATTATTCAATTAGCGTTAATTCATTGAAACAACAATAGATTACTTTGGACACACAATCCAATTTGTGTAAATCTACCCAGTTTTGGTAATACTTTCATTTGGGCCAACCTTTCCACTTTTTTTTACCTTCCTACATAAAATTATTCAATTGGCATTAATTAATTGAACCAGCAATAGCATACTTTGGACATAATCAACAGACCCCCCATAACCCCCCATCCCCTTCCCCCCACCGCCCTTCCCAATTTCCCCACACATCTCTTTAAATACCGAACATTTTATCAATTGTCATAGCCATTGGCTCAAATCTTCTTTTATCTCTTTACTTATGAATTATAAACCCGAGTAATGTTTCCAAATACGTATTTATTTACAATAATTCACAAAATATGTCATCAAAATCTGGACAGTACTTGAGACAACAAAGACTTCAAAGAGACTTAATTATCACGCAGATAAAAAAAAAGAGTACATTCAAGAATCAAATCAAATTTGCAATGGTCTGCAAAAACCAAGCAGTTTGTAACTCCAGACTCTACGAAGAATCAGCATTCTTAATATATTTATATCTAAAAGCTGATAACTTGAGCATCGCATTACTGCATGGGAAAAGGAACAAGGAGATAAAACGGCCAAACTAATTATACCTAGTGTGACAATTCATAATGCGAGGAATTTCGCCTGTTTCGCCTAACGAGTTGGTGTGGTCGGCAACAGTGTCAGACACTCGGATGAAGAGTTGCGGGGGAATATCGCTTTAAAAAGAAAAAAGTGAAATGTAAATATTGACCCACCATTGTTCTTAATCAATACCCTCAAGAACTCTGTTGACAAAGATTTCTGAACAAATCATTAAACAAACATGTCATTACCCCCAAGCACATTCAAGGAATTTTAGAAATGGGTTTTTATACTGTATATATATTATTGTTCATAATCAGCAGGTATGTGTTATAGGACATTGTGTTAAGATGGAAAAAATGGCATCATATATTAATTATTTCTTAATTTAGTAATAGCATAGACTTTTTAAAAGATCCATAGTTGATATTAAAATATAAATAATTTAAAAAAATATATTTATAATTAATTTACTCCACATAACCATGTCAAATTGGTCATAATTAATTTGTAGATTCTAGTGCTTTATCAAGGTTATGAAAGACAATCTGTTGAAAATACTCTATTATTAAACTAAAATTACATTGCGAATATGGTAGTCTAAGTATGGTATTCCTGATATCAAAATTACTTTTCAATTTGGGGCAAATGTGGATGCCTCAAGCAAGATAAAAATATATATAAAAAAGGTTAAAATATACCAGGACACTTAGTCTAGTAGGACATCTATATTAGGAATATACCATAGGACTGTGTTGGAGGATAAAAATAGTATTAGATATGATATAATTATTATTCATAGTCACGACATACAAGCTCTAATCTGACTACAGCTTCTATCAGTGAATGGAAATGAAACATTCTTTATTTTAAAGAAAATAACAAATTAATTTAAATAGTGTCGACAAATTATGTGTATTTACTAATTATTTCATAAAATGTACATTTTTAAAAAGTCGTTCAGGTTGGCATCGAGAGGTAATGAAGAATTATAGAATCTTACACCTATATCATGATATATGTGTTTAGGACTAAAGGAAACCCACAATATCTGTAGCGCTGAATGTTGCAGAAAACCTACGAGCACCAGCTGGTACTGATAGACCAGGGTTCGCAATTAACACTCGTCCGGGTCATTTCTCCCAATGCTAAAGGTATCCTTAGGGCGAGTATGAATTCATGTCTCAGGGTTGGAACTTAACTTTAAAACGTTAATGATATAAATAACAAAACATGAAATTTCTACTCGCCCGTAGGATACCTTTAACATTAGGAGAAATGGATCAGGCCATCGGACGAGTGGGAACTTCTAACCCTGCATACAATACTGCACATTATCCTAAACTAACAGGCCATGATATACGTGAAACAACAATTGAAAGTTGCAATAAACCCCAATTAAAAAAAAAAAATAAATAACAATTGCCAATATACCTAATGTTACCCTAGAACTTTCATCTAGCAAGAACATGACAGTCACATGGCAATGCATTTAGTCATAATAATGGTTTGGAACAGCTTTAACCCTCTCCCTGTTGGATTAGGCAGGCACTACTATTTGTGGCATCTCCGGTTGCCTCCAGCATGGAGAGGGTTACCCTTCTTCACACTTAAGGTAACTGGAGATGTCCAATTGGGACATTAATATTGATAACTACAATAGGGTGAGTGAGTGATTATGGAGTTTAACGTCGCTGCAGAAATCTTTCACCCATTTGCGACCGCGTTATGGTAGGCAGAAAGCTTGTAACATAGATTGTCCATAAAAAAATATGATTTATATTTACTACTGGACAAATCAGAGTTATTGATAGGGCCATCTATGCCGTGTTGGGGGTGGGGACGTAGAACACTCACAGCTTGTAAGGGCCGGCATTGGTGGAGGCTCCTGGGACAAGCTTGGCCTTTGAGGGTCGACTTTGTGGGTACGACGCTGAAACAGTGAGTCACATCCTCGTGAAAATGTGTATGTTTGAAATACTTTCAACAAATTTTTCACCTAAGAGCATGTATGAAACTTGTAGATTTTGCCATTTTCTATAGTATTGCACTGATTACATCATAATACTTTTAGTAAGTATTAATAATAAATAATAATACAGTCAGACCACGTTATACCGGACACTTCCGTTGTTGCTCAAATCTGATCGGTAAGCGAAACAACCGTTAAAAATTGACCGGTAAGCGGAGAAACCGTGATAACGAAGACCAGTATAACGGGGTCTGACTGTAACATTGTTCCTAATCGGTGTACATTTCTCAAGCCCCTTTAACCTTCTCCTTGCAGAATAAAATCAAAGTGTTCTATTTCTGCATGTGATCGGGCAACTTAAGTCGCCTTCAGCAGGGAGAGGGTTAACAGGTTTAACTTTAAAACACAAAAAAAGGTGGTTATATAAATTTGGTATATCAGTGTTTTAATCACCATGATCATAATCATAATAATAGATTTCTAATGTCCATCCTGACAGTGTTCATTCATTGTCAGTTCTAGTATGGAAATAACTGTCATTATGAACAGTGAGCGAGTGAATATGGAGTTTAACGTCGCTGCGGGAATCTTTCACCCATTTGCGACGACATTATGAACAGAGATTCATAGAAATATTTCTCACAAATTCCTAAGACGTATGTTCATGACACCCTATCATGAGCAGTGCTCTCTTATCTATCTATCTATCTACCAATGATATCTCAATGATCACTACGAGAGTGCAATGGTCTCTTAACATGCGATCCTTATACTATAAGTTATAGCGGATACACGAGGGTCACGACAGGTCGCCTGGGGCGCGTTCAAATACACAAGTGCTGAGTAAGTCGCTTAGCTAAACTGGTCCCCTGTCCCATGTACGGTCCACTAGTGACTCGACTCATGAGACAGTGGCCAGTTTGGTAAGCCGCTTGCGTGTTTGAACGACACCCCAGGTATTACACCACATACATATGTTCTGGTCAGCTTCTGGTTTATCGGAGCCGAGACGAGATGACCGTCCAGGAATGGCCGCCGGTCTCTTCTGTATCAGGCTGTGGTGCGCCAGGTCGATCTTGGTCCGAATCAGCATCATCACCTTCTCTATGATCCCGGCCTTACACGTGGTCACGCCACGGATCACGTCGTCTCTCAACTGGAAGCCTAGCTTCTCAAACACTTTCCTGGAATGGCGAACATCATTGTATACAACGTGGTCACGCATTGTGTCGTCATACAACATGGTCATGCATTGTGTCGTCGTATATGACTTCTTTAAATTTAACTTTTATATAAATTGTAAATTGTAAATTGTAAAGTAATGGTCAGGTGACCATCTATAGAATATCTAATGTAGCATTTACTGGTATAAACAACTGCAACGATACAAAGGATACTTACTAGTTGTACAACAAACATGACCAAATATTAATAGAAATTATATTCAATGAAAAATCAATAGTCAATTCTTTCAATTTTCAAAATTGTTCTATTAATTCTTTGCATGCATATAGTACTACATGAACATAACTGTGCAATTCTATACAAAAGCTAAGTATAAAAGCTATACAAATGAATTCAGCAATTCAATATTGAAATACTAATAGGCCAACTGTTTATCAAGTGCATTTTTCTTGTTCTAACTAGTTCTGAGTAAGCGCAAGCAAGATAAAGCAAACTAAATCTACGTTGTCACTTGTCTACCGAGGTCAGCTTACAATCATGTTATTTATCTACAAGACTGGTGCATGCCTGATATGATCAACAAATGAAATGAAATGTGCCAGAGAAAAGAAGACATGTAAAAGACGAGTGCAACAGCTACATGACTACAAACAATTGTATTAGTTTCAATATCTTGCATTCTATTCGTGATTGGTAGAAATGTACTCAAGGATTAAAATGGCAAGATCATCTTTGCATGCATGGAATATTAAAAAAAATAGCATTTAAAAAAAAAAGTATTTTACTAGTACTAGTAGGGAGACACATGCAAGTAAATCTACAATAATAATATAATGCTGCATTGTTAAAAAGACAACAATGTTCTGTTCTGAAAATAACAATAGCTCTTTGTTCTAATAATAAATCGACCTTTTTATTGTGAATCATCACACATTTTGGATAAAAAGGATTATTCAACATTTGAAGAAAATTTGCTTATAAAATTGTCAGAATGAAGCTCACCATTGTCAGATGGAATTACATTAGGAGAAACATATATTTCTAGAACTCGAAAAATTATAATATTGTATCCGACTATGTAGTAGTAACCTAGATGCAAAGTTGATCTAGCCATGATCTAGCCACTTAATTGAAATTCCATTGGTCAATGCTCAGCTACAATAAATGCTCCCCCCTCCCATTTTGATGGGTCTGTTAACTCTATTTCTTCCTTGATTAACCCTTCTTTCATGATATAACCTCCATTAGTCCTACCATACTTTCCATTAGTAGTCATTAACCCTAATCAAGATCAGTTCCATTATATAATATTAGTGGTTAACTCTACTTTGTTTTCTATTAGTACTACTGTCAGAAAATGGTTTAACCTTCTCCCTGCTGAATAAAATCAAAGTGTTCTATTTCTGCATGTGATCAGGCAGGTTAAATCACCTTCAGCAGGGAGAGGGTTACAGGTTAACACAAGACTAAAAAGTTATAATAATAAAAGCCTATTATTTCTAAGTTTAGATTTACCTGTTCAACAGGTTCCAATTTAAAGTTTTCTGATGAGATGAGTTTGCTGGGGGGTAGTTATGAAGTTCCACCATATGAGGAAGGAAATGTCTGACAACTTCAGCTACTAGCACTGAAAGTAAGATGCAAGCATGGAGACAAAGTTGTATGAAATTGTTGATTATGACATGAACTATGAACAGTGAGGCTATCCAGATACTGTTGATGAAATATCATCATGATTAACAACAACCCAATCCAACAACATTAACAGGTTCAAAACTAAACTTGACAAATACTGTATTCGACGTATTAAACGCCCTGCTGCAATATTTATATTAAATAATACCAATATCTCATACCTAATTCTGCCATTTGCAGTCTGTTATACGCATACGCCGCAATTAGCATTAGAAGGGATCAGGACTTCAGGTTCAGTCCGTTATATGCGAGGGTCCGGTTTATGCGAGGCCGGTATATGCGAGGTCTACTGTACAATTAATTAAATGTTCGGTTTTTTTTCATACTTTACCCATACCCCCCAAGACAATTTTGTTAGCGCCCTTGGCATTTAATACGTCAAATACGGTACTAGCAGTTTGCATGCATGACCACATGCAATAGTGTTAGTTAGCAATTAACTTTTCCATGTTTCCCATAATGTCACATTTGTTGTATTAATATTTTCCCATTGTGTTCATATTTTCTTATGTTTTTTATTGTTGTTGAGTTACTGTTCAATAAACCTCTGACTACCAACATTCACTTGTAGATGCCTCACTGTTCAAATGTTCAAAATGTTCAGACAAACAAAATGAATGAAAATGGAATTCTGTGCCCACCTGCTGCTTCAAGTTTGTAGTGACACCTCTACCCAGTGTACAGTGTAACCATGGTAACCAACCCAGTGCCAGTGAGCTATACAGTGTAACCATGGTAACCAACCCAATGCCAGTGAGCTATTACCGTAGCAATGGGCCTAATCATATAAATATGCCATAATACAGTTTGTGGTATGAATTACTGTCGGTGGCAGGACTTGCTGTTGTAAACTAAGTGATAATAAGTCTGGATCCAACTTTGGTAACAAAACCTGCTACAGAATGCTAACATGTGAGATGCGTATACAATATAGTCGCCATGGCTACCAAAACTATGGATACCATATACCAGACTTGCAACATAATACTAGTGAACCACTCTAGACGGAACACGTGGAATTTCTGACTTTACAGAACTAGCCGTAGGAGGTCTAGCCAGATACAAGTCCTATAGATTCATTTAGTCCTTGTCAAAGATTTTGGACATCACGGAAGCAATTCTTTTTCAATTTTCTTTTATGCATTTTTTTAAAATTACATTTAATTTATGATTACGAAAACATTGGGTCTATGTCTTTCACAAGGACTACATTATAGCGTCTATATACCATGTATATATCATGATACGTGTAGTACTATACAGCAGCAAATCTCTCCGAGCCCAACACCGCACTTCCTGTGTGGGTGCATGTGTACCTATTTAGCTGACGCCAGTTCTCCATTTTCTGTTTCAAGTTGCTCGCAGGAACATAATTGTGAAGTTGCACAAACCAGGGGAAGTAAGTCTTCAGAATCTCAGCAATGAGGACTACAGAAATAGGATATTGAATTTAGATAAAAATACAATGGCACAATAATAGATACTATTGTAATAGTGTATGATTTAATTGCATAACAGAATCGTTAACCACGACCTAGCTGAGGATCCATAACTCTGGTGGCATTGGTAATATTCACGATAATAATACAAATAATAATAATAATACAAAATATAATAATAATTATGTCCAAGTATAAGCAATATATCCACATTCTAAAGCACACCTGAAGTCAAGGTGTTACATTAACCCTCTCCCTGCTGGATTAGGCAAAAGCAAGTTGCTCATTAGAGCATCAATGGTTGCCTTCAGCAGGGAGAGGGTTAATATCCTCTGATTACTGGTTTTTGATAAAGAAAGCTTAGATCAGTTCACTTCGCGAAATAATTAATAAATAAAACAAAACTTAAATTCCTACCTTCCTTATAATTATGCATTTATCCCATGAAAAACACCAATAGGAAGCGAAAGCTAGATCTATATTTATCGGCTATCGATAACTTCCGGGGTTTGGAACCTAGTCGAAGTCGAAGTAAATGCGTTGCCAAAACTGATTAATGGTTATGTTGGTATATTTTAAGTGTAATCTAGAGATACGTTCCACTATA
>JAUTBZ010036004.1:0-19047 GCA_032361785.1 Lepetodrilus galriftensis
CTATCTTCATAAGAGAGTATAAAATCATGCTCTTTTGCAATCTTCTTTTTAATCATCCAAAACATACTACGACGATCGACTTGCATAAACTCCATCTCATCTTCGTTCTCTTCTAAAATCTCTTCAACTCTCTGCTCTAACGCTTTCTCTTTTTCTAAATCTTCTTCGATAACTGTCTGTGCACATTTTGTAATTGGCTCCATACCCGTTGTAAAGGTTGCATACCCTGAGTTTAACAAATCAATCGTAATTTTATTTGCTATGTACGGTGCGTGAGGTGGGGAAATCTTCATATGAGAGCCTTCTTAAAATTTATCTAACTAACTTCTTCTATGTTAGCAAATTTTTGGTAAATAGTGTATTATTTAGTGAAATTTCCATCCTTTTGCATTCCCTCTTTGAGTATCAAAGTAACCTCTGATGCGTAAACAGGATTCATCTTTTCCATGATTTTTGAAATCTTTTTGGGTGTTAACATAGACAATATCTTAGCAGCTTTTTCACGAGGCATGTTATCTAATATAGCAGCAGCTTTTTTCTCTTTCATCTTTAGATAAGTCGCACTTATTTTATTGTCTTTTGATGTTTGGATATCTTCTAAAGTCTTTTTATTATCCTCATAAAGCTTGATTACCTCTTTTTTTGTAGTTTCTACTTTAGTTAATGTTGCATTTAACTCATCTATTTTTGCTCTGAGTTTTCTCTTTTTTTTATCCATAAGTTCCATGGATGCTTCTTGGTAAGCTTCAAACTCTTGCTGTCGTTTATCAACTCGGTCTAACTCACGAGTTATCTCATCTTTTCTCTGTTCAAATACTTGATTGCAATCCAATAGAGAACTTTTAGCCATGGCACTTACAGTAAGTAATAAAACTAATAAAACTAACTTCATCAAGCTTCAACCTCTTTTTTAAATCGAGAATGCAAAAGATTTGCTATCTCATCCATATCTTTAGCCTCTTGAATTTTTAAAGCTTCTAACGCTTTTTTTATCTCTTCATCTTCAAGATGCTTTATCTTTTCAAACTCAATATTTGCCTCTTTATACAACTCTTGTATCTCTCGTATCTGTAAATCAATTTGTTCTATTTCAAATTCTTTTAATTTTTTCTGATTTGAGAGTTTGGAAAGAGATAAAAAGGCAATATTTATCTGAGCAAAACTTCCAGAAGTTGGAGTTTTTAACTCAGCTATCTCACCTACTATATTTTGTATTTCTAACAATGTTCGTCTTTTTTTCGCTCTTACTTCTGTAAGTGCATTTTCTATCTCTTCAACTCTTCTTTTTTTTAGTTTGAGTATCTGAGAAAATTTTGTTTTCATCTTGATGCTCCTTTTTGAACAAGTCCCAAAAGGCTCTTCGACAGAGTGCCCTCGCAACCTTGTTGCTCTTGAACTTGAAAAAAGATTTTCATTTTCATTTTACTATAATTGTATCTTTTCTATCAGGGCTTGTAGAGATAATACCAATCTTTGTATCTGTCAACTCTTCTAAAACTTTGATATACGCTTTAGCCTCGATTGGTAAGTCATCATACTCTCGTACACCCTCAACTTTATCCCAACCTTTGAAGCTTTTATAAATAGGTTTCACATCTTCCAAATCATAAGGAACATAATCAATCTCTTGCCCTTCAAACTCATAAGCAACACAAACTTTTACCTCAGAAAAACCATCAAGCACATCAAGTTTCATCAAAGCTATCTGGTCACAACCGTTTAATCTTGATGCATGTTTGGCAGCCACGGCATCAAACCAACCACAGCGTCTTTTTCTTCCAGTCGTTGTACCATACTCATGTCCAACATCTGCCAATCTATCACCATCTTCACCAAAATCTTCACTAGGAAAAGGTCCATTTCCTACTCTTGTACAGTATGCTTTTGCGATACCTGTAACTCTTCCTATATCTTTTGGATTTAGTCCAAGTCCAGTACATGCTCCTGCACTTACTGTATTTGAGCTAGTTACAAATGGATAAGTTCCATGGTCGATATCGAGCATTGTCCCTTGAGCACCTTCTAAAAGAACTCTTTTCTCCTCTTTTAGAAGATTCCAAACCATCTGTGTAGTATCTGCGATATATGGGTCTAACTGCTCTTTATAGTGGTTTAACTGTGCTAAAAGTTCATCGTAAGTTGGTATATTTATATCTAACGCTTCAAACACACTTTTATTTGATTCAAAGTAGCTTATCAACTTTTCTGCCAATCTATCTGTATGATGAAGTTCACCTACACGATGCCCCACACGAACTATCTTATCCGCATAAGCAGGTCCTATACCTTTTCCAGTAGTTCCGATAGCTTTTTTTCTAAGCTTATCTTTTCCTTGGTCTATAAGTGCATGATAGGGCAACAACAGATGTGCTTTATCGCTGATAAATAATCTTCCTTGCAAATTATCAAATTGTTTCAACTCTTTATCTATCAAATTTTCAGGACTGATAACAACACCATTTCCTATGATATTTATAGCATTTTTATTAAGTACTCCAGAAGGGATAAGATGAAGTGCATACTTCGTTCCATCTACCACTATCGTATGTCCAGCATTGTGTCCACCTGCAAAACGACACACTGCATCAACTTTTTGAGCTAAATGATCAACTATCTTTCCCTTGCCTTCATCACCCCACTGTAATCCTACTATCAAATCTGCTTTATTCATTATTTATCACTCATTTCCTCAATTAATTTATCTGTATAAAGTGCAAAACCTGTTGCATTTAAATCGCTATGGTTATAATTTCCACCCATGCCGAGTGTATCGTTGTTGTTTATATACCTAAAAAATAGGTTATCATAATAGTGCATCTTAGCATAATAAAGTGGTGCAATCACAATATCAGCATACTCAACTTCAAGGCAAAGTTCTTTTATCTTTAGAAGTTCACTTTTTAAAACTTCAGGCACATCTTTAACTATATCGTCAATCTGTTCAATATTTTGAAGATATGCCAACTGGCTTAGCCATGGTATGTTTAACTTTAGTATCTCTTCTAAATTGGCATTTTTAAACAACTCTATCGACAATCCCAACTCTTTTGTCACAAGTTTTGGTATGTTTATGTTTGATATCTGTAAAAGTGGTTTTAATCCAAGTTTATTCAATATCTTCGCACTATCGTTTATACTTAGTGCTAAATTATTATTTCCGATATACTCTGTACCAATTTGGTTAAACTCACGACTTGGAAACTTATAGACAGGTTGTATATAAAACCACTTCTTTTGAACAACACTTCGCCCCAACCTCTTAGTAATGATACGAACTATATCTTGTGTACTGTCTGCTCGAAGTGAAACTATATGATTTTGTCTATCAGAAAAACGGATAAGCTCAACTTCTGCTACACTATCTATCTGATGATAAGAAAAGATAGGTGTTACAATCTCTTCATAACCCTCATCATACAAACTATCACTTGCTACTTGTTCAATGGTGCGTTTTAACTTTGCACTTTTACCAAAATACAAACGACTTTGGCTAGGAATCTCATGTTCATAAATCATCTATTATCCATTATATTAATGCTAAAGAGTATAACAAAAAATTTGTAAAATCTACAAAGAAAAACGAATAATCAATAAAATAACAATAGCTACCATCAAACCGATAACAGCTTTTTTATGAGTAACTGTATACTTAAGAATATAAGAGAGCTTTTTCTTTAATTTTGTAATACTCAATCTATCACGAACTAACTTTCTCTCATCCAAAAAGTTGAAAAATAGATATAACATAAGCACAACTAACAAAAAGTTTATCTCATCACCCTGCTCTCTTACTAAAAGACCTATAAGAGAAAAAACGATTTGTATAACCACAAGCATAAGTACAGAGTGATCTACACTTCCTCTCCATGTAAGCATCTTATGGTGAATATGTGTTTTATCAGGATTAAAAGGTGAAAGCCCTCTTTGTATCCTTCGAGTCATAACAACTAGCGTATCAACAATAGGAAGTGATGTAATCAAAAGTATAGAAGTTACACTGATATGGTCAACTGCTTTGATAGCAACAGCAGCCACAGTAAAACCTAAAACTAACGAACCACTATCTCCCATAAATATAGAAGCAGGATTCCAGTTGAAAAATAAAAATCCAACCAGTGTAAACATCATTATGATAGAGATAGTAGCTATAAAACTATCTCCATATATATATCCGATATAAGCAAACACAGTAAATATAACAAGAGCAACACTTCCAGCTAATCCATCAAGACCATCCAAAAGATTTAAAGCATTGGTAAAACCAACCATGGCAAATATCGTTATAAAAAGAGCGATAAACTTCGGCAATTCTAACTCAACACCAAACCAAGAACCAAGTGTAGATATAGAAAACCCATTTATGAAAAATATCAACAGCGTAGCGATGATAATAGCAACAAATTTAACTTTTGGAGAAACACCTTTATTGTCATCATAAACACCAACAAAAAAGATAAGAGTAAGTGCAATAAAAAAGCCTAAATACTCTTGTATAAAACTCCAATGAAATAAGGTCAATACAATCATATAAGAGAAGAACATAGCCACACCAGCACCACGAGGTGTAGGGTTCACATGGGAGCTTCTATCGTTGGGAATATCTAACATCCCCATCTTACTAGAAAACTTGATAATCAAGCCCATTAGTAACATTGTTAACAACATCACTAAAAAACCATCAATTAAGGTTACTTCACTCCCAAACATCTACTCTACTTTCTATTTTTTTTTACTATTTATATGTATAACTATATTTGAAAAAACTCTGAGACATATTTTTTGGTTTTACACCATTTAGCACTAAACCAACATTGTTTATGTTGTAAGTTTGCGTTATATCTTCAAGCGATTTTACATAATCTTTCTCAGAAAATTCAGATCTAAACACAACCAATGATATATCAGCTTGTTTCATCAACAATATCGCATCAGTAACAAGTCCCATCGGTGGTGAATCAACTATAATATAATCATACTCTTTTCTAAGTTCACTGATAATAGACTCAATTTTACCAACTTGCATCAACTCTGATGGATTTGGTGGTATTGGTCCAGAAGTTATGATATCAAGATTTTTAATCTTTTTATGTTCCCAAATAACCTCTTTAAGTGCACTTTTTTTAGAAAGTACAGTACTCATACCTATCTTGTTTGTTAAAGAAAATACTTTATGAAGCATCGGACGTCTCATATCTAGTGAAAGAACGATACACTTCTTATCTCCCATGCCAAACACAGCAGCTAAGTTTGTAGCAATAGTCGTCTTACCTTCACTTGGAACAGTTGAAGTTACAACTATAACTTTACTTTTATTTTCAGTTGCAATAAACTCTAAGTTTGTACGAATAAGTCGCAACGCCTCACTAGCAACAGATTGTTGATCATCGATAGTAAACATCTTATCAGATGTTCTAACATGTGGCACAACTCCATAAAATGGCACTTTTGTTGCACTCGCTAAATCTTCTCTAGTCTTAATCTTATGATCTAAGAAATCTCTTAAAAATGCTAGAAGCATTGCAGTTATAAGTCCAAGAAGTAAACTAGCAGCCGCAATCATAGGGATATTTGGCTTAACAGGTCTACTCTCTTTTACAGCACGATCAAGAACTCGGTTACTAGAAACTGTAGATGCTTTATTGATAGACATCTCAGCTTGTTTTTGTAGTAAAAACTCATAAGTTTTTTCATTGATTTTATATTTTCTTTGAAGATCAGCTAACTCTCTCTCTTTTTCTGGAAACTTTAAAAGTTTAGTTTCACTCTCATAAAGTGTATCTTCTAAAGATCTTTTCTTCTCTCTTATACCATCACTGATACTCTCTATCGCACTTTCTAACGCCATCTTTGTATCATTTATCTTCTCATCGATTTGAGCAACATCAGGATGTAACTCTGTATAAGTTGATAATAATTTAATCTTCTCTGATTTTGCTTTTTGCAAATCGTTTAAAAGAGTTCCTAGAACTGGATATTGTAAAGATAGTGACGAAACAGCACCATAGTTACCTGTTTTAAACTCATTGTAAAGAGCACTAAATGCACTCTCTTGTACTTTCACTTCTGAAAGTTGGTTTTTAAAGTTACTTAAACTTGTAAGAGTTGATTGTGACTCTGTTTTTATATCAACAAGGTTGTTTTCCTCTTTAAAGTTTTCAAGTTTTACAGCTGAAGTTTGAAGTTTTTTACTAACTTCTTGAAGTTGCTGATCAACAAATGTCAATGCACTTGAAGCTTGTGAAGTTTTTTTCTCAACACTTTGATCTAAATAAATATTTACCAAACTATCAAGAAAATCTTTAGCACGACCTGCACTATTATCTTGATAAATCATCTTAATGATAGAACCATTTTTAGAGAGTGAAAATACATTTAGGTTTTTAGACACGTTATTTATAGAAGTATCTTTATCTTGACACACAAATGCATAAGTATTATTTTCAATATCTCCAACTTTTTTAATCACTAAAGAAAAATAGTTATTGTCAATTCTTTCAGAAAATTCATGCTGACCCTTATAGTTTACACTTCTTCTTTTTTTACCCAATAATGAAAAAATAGTATTTTTAATACCACCTAAAAGTCCACCAGTGTCTGGATAAATTTTGTAAGTAGTATCATTGATAGGTTCTATGATAAATTTTGTATTATAAAATAGTGGGTCTTTAACTTTTAACTCACTCACTTCAATAGGACTATTTTTATAAAGCTCACCTACCTTATAACCTACAGTTGTAAAGTAACGTGTACTATAACCAACACCTTCTAAAGCTTTTTCTATCAAATATCTTGATTTAATAATTTCAACTTCAGTATCAATTAGTGTAGTATCTTCACTGATACCTCCACCTCTTACAACTGCATCCAAACTCAAATCCAAATTGCTCTTACTAACTTCAATAGTTGAATATGTCTCATAAGTTGGTTGAGTAAGATATGCATACATCAATCCACCTATAAGAAAAAGTAAAACGATAAGTGCGCTTAAAGCTTTCTGTTTTCCAAGTACACTTAGTACTTTCTTAAAATCTCCACTTTCACCCTGTTTGGATAAATTTAACTGAGAATTTTGCATACTCTATACTCCCCTTTTATTATTGTTGATAGCCAGTAAAATTGTTGACATCAAATATTCTTGTGTTTGTTAATTGTTTACCCGTAAAAAGTGCCCCTAAGATACTTTGAACGATATTTATACCTGGTAACGCTTCTTCTATAGCTAAATTTCTTTGTCTTAATTTGTTAGGTTTTATATAAACAACATCATTCGGATAAAGTGTTAAGTTATTTGCACCAAGTGCACTAAGATGTGTTAAGTCAATATTTTTAACAATAGGTTGCCCTTGTGTTCCCCTAATAATTTTAATCTCATTTCTCGCAGCAAAATCAGTCATTCCACCACTGTTTGCAATAGCTTCAAGAACATTTCCAGTATCTTCTATGATATTTACACGCCCTGGACGTCTTACCTCACCAAGCACATAAACTCTTTTATTTAACACTTCAACAGTTACATGAGCATTTTTGATATATCTTCCATATTCACGAGAAAGTAAGTCTGCTGTCTCTCTTGAGCTCAAACCTGAAACTCTTACAACACCAACAAGTGGAATATTTATCGTACCATCTTGTGCGATAAGTGCTCCTCTCTCATCTGCAGGAGCCACTTGTGCTCTAACATCTCTTGTACTTAACTCTGGGTGATTATATACCAAAATCGAAAGTCTGTTATTTGGAATTAGTTTATGCTCATATTGATTAACGATATTCATAGACTGTTGACCTGATACTTCATAAGGTAATGTATTTGTTTTATCATCAAAAAGCACATGCTGATTTGATTTTGAGCTACAACCACTCATCAAAACCGATGCCATAAGAATTGACGCAACTGTTACATATTTATATTTCATACTACTGCCTTTTATTATTTGTAGTTTTAACAACTCTCTATTAAATAATAGATTACCATATTAAGCCTAAATGTTAATATTTTTTTACATTTAGGCAATTTACTATAATAATCATTACTTACTTTACACAAAAAATGAATTTTACACTTTCTCGCTACTATATAGTTATCATTCTATAATTAAATGTATTAATAAATACTTTAAATAAATTAAATTACTTGAAGTATTTTACAAAATTGGAACTATGTTAACTAAAAGTTTATCCTCAAAAGTTATTTTTAAAACTTTTGCTTTTTCATGTTGGTTAAAACCATTTGCAAAAGTAAAATCGTCCAAATGAAAACTTTTTGAACCCTTTATTAAGATATTTGCATAATTTGTTTCTATTTTATCCTCAGAAACCTTAAAATTTGAAATTAATGGATGAAAATGAAAATATGCGATACATTTCTCACGCTTATCACCTTTAGTAAAAAGTTTATCTTCTATTGAAAGTTCAGTCTTCTCACTACGAAAGATTCGATGATGGCTAATTCCCAATGATTCATAACCATCATGGGATGCAATAATAGTATTACCACTCTCCTCTAATGATTTTATATGTGCTCTTTTAGCTACTCTAAAGCTTGACCATACATGGGATTGGTTTATATCTGCTATTTTTACTGTATTGTGTGCCTCAGTTGATCGTTCATAAAACCTCTGTGAATTATTTTCATAAGTAGAGGTTCCACTATCAACGATAAAAGGATGCCCATCAATTCTAAGTTCAAAATTAAAAGTATCACTATGAGCATGTCCTGGTATATATGAAGGTCCTATCTCACCAACATCTACTCTTAACTCATAAGCTTCTGTATTAACAACTCTATATCCACACTCTTTAAGTGGAAGTTGTTTTGTCATATCAATTTTTAATTTTTCACCATATACAATAAGCATATCAGTCATAGGTGCAATCCCATCAGCACTATCATTAAAGTGAGCAATTGTACCATCTTTATAACTTATCTGTTTTAAATACGAGAACATTATAGTTGCTTTTTCTTCTAACATAGAAGAGAGTTTATCATCTTTGAAACCATCATTGTTTTTCACAAGGTTGATACAATCTAAAAGCCGAAACAACATAAGTTGATGATACATAGGTGAAAGTTCATAATGAGCCCCATCTGGAAGTATCTCTTCAGTTAGCTCACTAAAAAGTATCTCTTTTGCCTTTTCAAACAAAACGTCATCGTTAAAATAATAAGCACCAAACAAAAGAGAAAAACCATTTTCAAGTAGATGATTTCCAAGTATGTGATACTCCAAAGTATCAAGTAAGATGTAGTACTGTGCATACAAAGAGTTATCAATATTTTTATCTTTTATCTTGTGAGTTGATAAAAACTTTATCCAATTTATCCCACGAAGTGAATTTGGAAATGGCTCTAATCCATCTTTAGCTTTTTCTATATTTTTTACAAAATCATTAATTAACTCTAATCCAACATCTTTTTGAAAATCTTTTTGATTTAAATACTCAAAATAATTCAAGTTATATGTCCAAAGTTTCCCATGGCTGTTTATATTCCAATCAATCCCTTCTTTAAACTTATTTGAAAGATTTAAAAATGTAAACACGTTATCATCATAACTTTTATAGCTATCTATACTATCATTTAAATTTAACTCTATAGAGGAGGAATGTTTTATAAGTTTATATGAAAACTTTGTAGCTTTTCTATATTTAGAACGAAGCAGATAAAAAAGACGATACTTTACCTGCGTAGATTTCATATATTTTAAAGTATTAAAATAAAGTAAATATTTACTCAAAAAAACTCCTAATCATGCAACAACTTTTTTTATATACAAATCCATATACTGTTGTGCACATTTTTCAATAGTATAATGTGCGTCATAATACTCTATAAGCTTTTGTTTGTCAATACTATTTTCAAAGACGATACGCTTTAAAGCCTCTGTATAAGCTTGAACACTCATATCTTTTGAAAGATACCCAGTTTTTCCCTCTATAACGATATCAGGGATACCACCAACTGAAGTTGAAACCGTAGGAACACCTATAGACATCGCTTCTATGATAGACATAGGTGCTCCTTCATAAATAGAAGAAAAACATAAAGCATCAGCTTCAACTAAATAACCATAAAGATTTTTTTTCTCCCCTAGCACATGTATGCGATTTTTAGTTTTTATCTTATCAATACATCTTTGAGCATACTCTGGAACTACAGTAGTTGAGCCAAGTATAAGAAGGTGGGCATCTATACCTTCTTTTAGTAACTCTTCAAATGAATCAATTAACAATTCTTGATTTTTTACTTCATAAAATCTTCCAATACTTACAAATATCTTTGTATCTTTATCAGTTCGCAAAGAGGTTATAAACTTTTTTATTTTATTAAATTCATAAGATTTTTCTGGTCTTTTTACACCATTATCGATAAGGACATTAAATTGGCTACCATAAAACTCATGAACGGTTTTTAAAACCCTTTTACTTATAGAGACAGGTGTAAAGTTAAAAAAATCATATAAAAACTTGTAAATTCTAAGATAACCTCTATTTAACTCTTTATCAGCAACACTATGAATAGTATGAATATTTGGTTTACCATAAAGAAGCAAACCAATTACAGAAAAAACTTGTGCTCTTGAGTGTGTATGTGTGATATCTGGCTTAATAGAAAAAATTGTTTTTATCAAATCAAATACAAACATAGGATTTTTTCCACTTTTGTTGATAGATATAAATTTCACTTTAGAATCAATTTTACGATACATAGTCTCTTGCTCTTTTGTTAACTTCTCTATAGAGCATATACAAACATCATTGTCACTATTTTTAGCCAATTCATTACAAGTATCTATGCAAAGTTTTTGTGCTCCTCCTGTATGTAAATCTGGTACGATATGGAGTATTTTCATCGTAGGAAATCCCTTTTATAGATAAATCGACATGGCATATCTATGCAAAATTAAATATATTAAAGTCAATAATAAACTATCTATAAAAATATAGATAGATATATATATTATTTAATTTAGTAGATATTTTTAATACTTTATAGTAAAAATCTATTATGTTGTAATTTAAGAGATGATTTTTACTATTAGTAACACTTAGTTGATATCATCTATCATATCAACAAGTTTTTGTGTCTGCTTAAGTGAATCAAACTGTGAAAAACTCTCAAATGCATTTTTACTCATCTGTTTATAATTTTCTTCATCAAACTCCAAAAACCCACGATGTAAATCTTTCACATTTTTAGGCTCTACTAAAATTCCTGTTTTATGATTTCCTACTATCTCCATGATAGGAGGCAAAGTGGTCGTAAGTACTGGTATACCAAATGAATAAGCCTCGATAAATATACCAGGATATCCTTCTTCATAACTAGGAAGTACGATAACATCATACTCTTTTAACTTCTCTTGTACTTCCTGTGAAGACAAAGATCCTAAGTAGTTAGCTTTATGGTTAGAAAAATACTCTTTAGTATACTTCTCTTCCAAAGTCTTACCATAGATATCAATAGTATATGAATCATCAAGCATGTCACTAACTTGTAACAATTCATCAATTCCCTTTGCCTCAGACACAAGACTTATAAATGCAAATCTTTTTTTATACTCTTTTGGTTTATATTCATAGTTTGGATTTCGTCTTATATTTGGATACCAAAAAGTTTTTTTATTAAAATGCTTAAAATACTCAACCAAGTACTTTGTCTCAAAAAAGACTAAGTCTGCATTTTTTAAAACATATCTTACTAACCATTTACGAATAGGGTCAAAGTTTTCATACTCACGGTTAAATCTTCCAGCCGTTTTCTTGACACTTATAGTCTTTCCAAACATCTTTCCAAAAAATATAAAGATAGAACCTAGAATTGGAAGATGATTTGTCGTTGCATGTAGAGATATATGGTCATATTTTCTAAACTTTTTGAAAAAATCTATCACAACAGCTATAAACATGTGTGGAACATTTTTATAAAACTGTGTATTGGTATTTAACAAATCATGCCTAATTTCAAGCTCTCTAAAATCTTGCATTATATTTTCCGTATAAACTATAAAACCACCCGTTTTTTTAGGGTCTCCAAGTTTATATCCAACAAACAGTATCGATTTATGTTTTTTATCCATCAAACAAACCTTCCAATCTTTTTTAACCCATCGATAACAGTCATACGCCTTGAAGCATTGTAAGTGTGGACTGCATAAATCCCATCAACAAAATCAGGTGTTATCTCACTAACAAACTCCTCTTTATAGTTATCTTGTGTTAACTCTACTATCTTGTTAAAGTTGGTACTTCTTCCATACCAACCAACAGAGTTTTGACTAGGACGATAAAACTCACCCTTATACTCGATGATATGCCCAGCAGGACGAGAGGTTTGTAAACTTGCAACTACTGGATTATTTTTATGTGACTTCCACTTATCTGTTAAAAAGTTTTTACAACAGTAAAGACAAAGCTCTTCATTTAAAGCAGGTCCACTCTCTTTTGCAATATTTGTAAACATCCACCACATATCATCTTTATAAAAAAGTGTAGTATCAACGGCTACAACATCATCTAAAAGAGTTTTTACAACTTCCCACTCATTGGGAAAATTTGTAGCACGATAGAGTTTTACATCCCTATCAGCAGATCCTTCAGGAATCATATAAAACTCTCCCTCATACTCCATCATAAACGGGTAAGAGAGATGATAAGGAGTATTTAGTATCTCTTTTGCATCTGAAAATTTTTCACTCTCATGGTCATATTCGATAACAGAAAGATGCCCTTTATGTGTTTTATAAACATACTCTTCAAAAAAGATATAACTTTTATCATCTTTATCCACAACAAAAGGATCAGCCCAAAAAAACTCTTTAGGTGTTGGTATCTCTTTAAAGTCACTCATGTTTGTGTTAAAATTTTTATCTTCATCATTTAAAGCAAAGTAGATAGACCACTGCTGTTTTCTAAAAAGTTTATCTATACGACTTGTGATATTTTTCAAGCCAAGTCCTAAAATAGGGATAGTACTTTCTATCAAAGAAGGAGTACCCATGTCTTTGTCTTTTACAACAGATAAACCCTCTTTTGAAGGTTCAAATTTTTCTATATTTCTCACAACCATTTCAGCAGAACGCCCAAGTAAATCACTTCTGTTTCTAATGGGGCTCAATACATGCGTGGCACAAATATAACTATCTATAACTTTTTGGTTTTTTATATCAACAAGTGCTACCTTAGAAGTATAACTGTTTTCAAATACCTCTAAAACACCTGCTAGATTATCATTTGTCTGTTTGTTACCATATCGAAGTTCTAAACTCCAATGGATAGCTTTTATCTCACTAGGAATAGTTTTATCTGTTAAGTTTAAAACGATATCAAACTCACCCTTCTTTTCTGAATAAAACTCTAAATCTAAATCTTTAATAGACTTTTTAGAAAAATTATTAAACCCACGAGCATTTACTTTTGCATCAAACTTTAAAAAAGCATTTATAAGAGGGTTTTCTTTAACAGTTTCATTTTCACCAAGTATAAAAACAGATACAAAGCACCATTCACTGGTGTTTAAATCTTTTAAAATATTATATATATAGCCTCTAACATTCTCAGACTTTATAAAAATAGCAACTTTCATTTTTTTCTCTCAGCTACTTTTTGCTCATAGAGTTCAAAATAGTTTTTTGCACACTGTTTGATAGAGTATTTTTCATGGAATATATCTATAATCTTTCCAGCATCAAGCTTTGGTCCATCGATAAACCTTTTAAATAGTTCCAAATACGCCTCAACAGACATATCTTTAGACATGTAACCATTTACTCCCTCTTGTATGAGATCTGGTATCCCTCCAACAGGAGTAGCGATAGTAGGAATTCCAACAGACATAGCCTCAACCATAGACATAGGAAGCCCTTCAAAGGTGGAAGAAAAACATAAACAATCAGACTCTATAAGATAATCCCCAACATTCTCTTTTTCACCAACAAGATGTATTCTCTCTGGTGTTTTTATCTTATCTTGACAAAGTTTTGCATACTCAGGAACAACGTCCCATGCTCCTAGTGTAACCAAGTGTGCATCATACCCCTCATCTAACAATAACTCAAAAGCTTCTATCAAAAGTTCTTGATTTTTAACAGGATAAAATCTTCCAATACTTACAAAAACTTTTGTATTTTCATCTTTTCTAAAAGCACCTATCTCTTGTTTAACTTTTTCATAACGCTCTGTTTTTGCTATAGGGATAGTTCCTATCTCTATATTTGCTTGGCACTCTTTATCTCCATAAAACTTTTTACAAGAGTCTAAAACTCGCTCTCCCATGGAGACTGGAGCACAGTTAAAATACTTATAAAGCATCTTATATACTTTTCTCCTCCCTGCTGTCTCTTCTTTATCAGCTACAGTCGGTAAAGTATGAACATGTGGTACTCGTGAGAGTATAAGCCCAAGCGATGAAAAGAAAAAAGCCCTCAGGTTTGTATTTATCACATCAGGTTTTACTTGAAAAATCATCTTAACAATTTGTAAAAATATATCTGGATTATTTCCTTTTTTATTAAGAGCTATAAACTTAACATCTGGAGATATTTTCTTATACATAATTTGCTGTTGAGTTGTTAAAGGTTCGAGTGAACATAAAAGTATCTCATTATCTTTGTTTTTTGCCAACTCATTACAAAGTTCGATACAAATTTTTTGCCCCCCTCCTGTATATAAATCAGAAATTATGTGTAATATCTTCATGCATTTTCCTCATCATTTGTAGTAAAATAAATCATCATCACATTTGCCCACAGTGCAAAAGCTAACCAAAGATGTTTTTTATAGGTGATATTTAGAGCCATTCCCATGATGATAACAGCGATAGGAATCAAACTTATCCAAAAATAGTCTGTTTTTAAAAGCTCTCCATGCCTACTTTTTACAAGAAAATAGAGAAATAGTAAGAAACTTAAAAAGGTAAAAACCCCTGCTTCCGTAAAAATTTTTACCAAGATATTGTGCGGATTTAAAAGACCAATATCGTTAAATGTAACTTTCAAATAATCTTTAACATGCTCAGCAAACTGATTTACCCCAACACCTGTAAAAAAATAATCCTCAACCATGCCAGCCCCTGCTTCCCAAGCTGCAAACCTTGTTTCAGCCGTACGAAGTGTTTCAGTTGAAGTTGCAGTTCTTTGCTCGATACCTTGCAGGGCATTGTTGATTTTATCACCAACACTTGTTTGAGATATCAAAACACCTAAAAATACAAATGCTAACAATCCCTTAAATGAAAAAATACTTTTTAAAATATATCTAAATCGTACAAGAAGTGCATACAATCCAAGAATCGCGATAGTCAAAATCGCAGTTTTAGAACCAGCATAAAGCATGGCATATAAAAATAGTGCGATTGAACCTACAAGAAAGATAATATTTTTGTTTTTGTTATATAAAAATATCGTGATAAACATAGCCATAAAAAGATGAACAGAAAACTCAACAGGATCGGCTGTTCCTCCTGTAACCCTAAAAGTAAACTCAGCAATTGGATCGTGAAAAAGTGAAGAGATAGCAGAAACAAGCACACTAAACCAGATAAAATATAAAAGCCTGTCAAAATCACGATAATAACTAAAGAAGATAAACACAACATGGATACCAACCAATGTCATCAAACCATCCATAAACTCTAACAATCCCATGATGGAGACAAGCATAGTAACTACCGAAAAAACAATAATGAAAATATTGTATGCCTTCATGATAGAGTTTGGAGGTGTATGTATAGTAGCTTTTGCAATATCTATGATATTTATAGCAACAAACAATGCAAACACGATTTTCAAACTTGCAGCACCTAAGAAATCAACCATAAGGTTATCATTGATAAAACTAAAGATGGTCACAAATAGTATAAAATCTCTGATAAATTTTAACATATTATTTAGTTTCCTTTTTTAATATATTATTAAGTACTATTCTAGCAAAAATATACTCAATTAAAACCATGCTAGCACTAAAAGCTATAAATCCAACTATAGGAGATTTTTCCATGAAAAAATGAACCGAAATTATAACTAAAATCAATCTAATAATATTTAAAACCAATTCTGTTTTATTAAAATTAAAAGTCTTAGATAACAGGGTTATCAAGCTAAAATACATAATACTAGCATAAGAAAAAATCAATATAAATAAAAAGTATATACTCTGGATAGAAAGATAAGCTGGTTTGATAAGCCAAACTACCCATGAGATAAGAAAAGAGACTAAAACTGCTGCTATAAAAAAGTGATATTTATAACTTCCGATTTTTTTTATATATGCTAAAATTGCCTCTTTATCAGAGATATTAAACTTGGAGATAAAGTATAAACGCATCGAAACCATAAACACCATGATAAGCCCACCAAAACTAAATGCATAACCAAGTTCAGCCAACACTTCAGTCATATTTTGTTCAGTCAGATAGACTAAAACATAACGGCTAGCATAAACATAAAGAGTACCAATAGCATACGAAAATGCTGAAAAAACGATAATATCTTTAAACCTTTTTCTAAATATAAAAACATGTCTCTTATCACTAACCTTAGTAAATGACTCTTTTAAATACAAAAAATTATATTTCATGTTAAACAATATAATAGTCACAAAAGGAAAAACAAACAAAAATAGAAAAATCTCATCCATCGTTGGTGTCTGTTCTCTTAAAAAGATATAAACCAAAAATCCAACACGAATCAAAAGTAAAACTATTGCATTGAAAAATATAAATTTTACTTTTTTATTTGATAGATAGATATTTTTAAAAAACATCCATGAGAGTATGGAAAAGATAGCAAGATAAAGATATTGATGGCTCAATGTCACATTTTCAAAGCCTAAAAAATTGCCTAAAACATCCCCTAAAAAGGTTGCATAAAACAAAATAAGTAAAGCAAATATGAAGATTTGAAAATAAGAATTGATATACTGGGTAGTCTTATATAACTGGTTAAACCTCAGATAACTTGTAGCCAAACCAAACTCAAAAACAAAAGCTAAAATCATCACAATATTTAAAGAAGCAGAAAAATCAGCCATCATTTTTATATCAAATTTGTAAGGAATTATAAGTGCGATAAGGTAGGTTGAAAAACTAAAGATAAGATTTGAGATGGTAAAAAGGGCTCCATCGTTGGAACCCAATTTTTTAAGTTTTGCTAGCACCTAGCGTTTCTCTTTTCTTCTATCTACCATCTTACAATAACTTATAACCTCTTTAGACTCTTCTATATCTAAATCTAAGAACTCTTTATGTGCCACAAGAAATATGATAATATCAGCAAGTTTAACAGCCTCTTTGTTATCTACCAAAGAAAATTCATCTGAACTCTCAATATTTGGCTCAACTGCTAAAACATCTACATCAGCAGCTTTCAAACTTCTTGCGATATGAAGGGCTGGTGACTCTCTTAAATCATCAATATCTGGTTTAAATGCAAGTCCCATGCAAGCAACTCTAGCTTTACGTCCATGTTTGTTTTCAAACTCCAGTGAAGCATTTTTAATTTTTTCTATAACCCACTCAGTTTTATAGTCATTTACTTCACGAGCAGCTTTGATGATTTTAGCATCACCTTTCGCGGCATCAACGATAAACCAAGGATCAACTGCGATACAGTGTCCACCTACTCCACAACCAGGTTGAAGAATATTTACACGAGGGTGACGGTTAGCTAGTTCGATAACTTCCCAAACATCGATACCAAATTTACCACTAAGCATACTCAGTTCATTTGCAAATGCGATATTTACATCTCTGAAACTATTTTCAGTTAATTTTGCCATCTCTGCAGTTTTTGCATCAGTCTCTAGAACTTCACCAGAAACAAAAGTTCTATAAAACTCTGCTGTTCTTTTTGTAGCTTCATCAGTTGTACCACCAACAATTCTATCATTTGCTACAAGCTCATGCATGATTTTACCAGGAAGTACACGCTCTGGACAGTGTGCAAAGTATATCTCGGTTGTATCTACACCTTCATTTTTAAGTGTCTCTTCCATGATATCAGTTGTTCCAACTGGTGAAGTTGACTCTAAAATTACAATATTTCCTGGCTTTACAAATGGAGCTAAACCCTTTGTAGCTGATACGATATAGTCAATATTTGGAACAAAACCATCTTTAAAAGGAGTTGGTACTGCCACGATAAATATATCCGACTCAGTTGCTACTGTGTTTGCTACTAAGTTTTCTGAATTTACTGCTGATTGTACAAAAGTATCAAGATCTGGCTCTACGATATGAATCTTACCTTGATTGATAGTATCTACTGTTGATTGGACAACATCCACACCGTGTACTTTGTAACCACGATTTGCTAAAAGTGCCGCAGTTGGAAGTCCAATGTAACCTAATCCTATAACACAAATCTTTTTATCCATGTTTGCCATTTTTTATATCCCTTTTAAATAAGTAACGATCTTTTCACAAGCTTTACCATCCCCGTAAGGATTGTGTGATTTTGACATTGCTAGGTATGCATCTTTATCTTCTAAAAGTGCCATGCACTCTTTGATGATTTTTTCAGGGTCGGTTCCTACAAGCTTAACTGTTCCAGCATCTAATGCTTCTGGACGTTCTGTTGTATCTCTCATAACAAGTACTGGTTTTCCCAGACTTGGAGCTTCTTCTTGTATGCCTCCACTATCGGTTAAGATAAAGAAAGAGCGACTCATAAGATATACAAACGGCTCATAGTCAAGAGGTGCTATCAAAAAGACATTGTCTACATTTGAAAGTATCTCGTTGACTGGTTTTTGAACATTTGGGTTTAGATGTACTGGATATACGATATCTACATCTGGATATTTGAGTGCTAACTCTTTTAAAGAAGCACAAATATTTAAAAACCCCTGTCCAAAATTTTCCCTACGATGACCTGTTACTAAAATAAGTTTTTTATCTTTGTTATACTCATAACCTTTTGATTTTACACTCTCAAAAAGCTTACTTTCTAGCGATGAATCTGTCTCAATTTTAGCCACAACACTTAACAATGCATCAATCACAGTATTACCTGTAACGATCATATTTGAAATATCGACATTTTCTTTTAAAAG
>JAUTBZ010036115.1:0-19046 GCA_032361785.1 Lepetodrilus galriftensis
TACTGCAACATTCAGTGCTATGGATGTTATGGGTTTCTTCCTGCTCTAAACTGACAAGTCGTGATATTAGTGAAAGATTCTAGAAAGCGACTCTAAACTGCAATTCAAAGAAATATAAATAATAAAATTTAAAATAATCTTGGTTAATTAATCAAGAATAAGTAGCCTCATATTAATTTAACATTATATTGTTTTAATTATTAATTTAATCAATGGAACAAGAATGGCACCTAGATGACATATACTGTACATTCTGATACTAACATTTATGTAGAGAGAATCTCACCTGTGTATTTTGATATAGTTGTTATCCTAGGAGTTACTAAAAGTAATAAAAATCTGTATTTATATAATATATTCGAATACATATATTTATCCAGGTGTAAACGAGGATTCGGGAAATCTTCAGCCGAAGCGGTTTCCTTCGAGAATCCAGCATACGGACGAAATGAAGCTCAGGTATTAGTTATTTTCTTCAAATTAAAAACTTCAAATTAGAAACACTGCATATAACGACTAAGACAAGTCATTTTAATCCATCAGGAAGAATTTTGAAGGCAAACTATTTTCTTATCTAATCGGACTCGAGTCTATTTATATCTGCATTGTCTGCATGTATTATTTTCTTGCAAGCCATTGAAAATACTATGGAGTTGCTGGCTTGAAATAATTATGTATATTTACCCTTTCCCTTCCTAAATAATGACCCTAGCCATTGCTGCTCTAATTCACTGTTGTTCTCTGTCAGGTCTCTGGGCTGCCTGGTGATGACATGCAACCATCTGGACAATACCAATATGGCCGCCTTGAAGACGACCACGTAGCACCATCCGTTCCCAAGGAATACGTTAAAAGCCAGAAGAGTGAGCCGATGCCTGAACACGTGTACACCAACATGGACCCTGAAGTGTACAGTGAAGCCAATGGCAGCACTCCAGCCACCCTGCCGGTCACCACCGACGAGATCCACCTACAGACTCACACTAGCAACGAGTCCACCTCGTGATGAGATCCACCTACAGACTCCAGCTAGCAACGAGTCCACCTCGTGATGCAGCCAATCCCGGGTAGTTCAAGGCTCCCCTGTAATAGCATAGCTCAAGGAAATGGCATAGCTCAAGGTAACCCATGGCAATTTCCTGTGGATCAGCAGAAATCTACTGATTTATTTCTCTAGGGGTAGATTTACTTGTCCAGGGGTATAATTATTTGTCCAGTGGTAGATTTATTTGTCCAGAGATAGATTTATTTGTCCATGGGTAGATTTACTTGTCATGGGGTAGATTTATTTGTCCAGGGGTCCAGGGGTAGATGTATTTGTCCAGGGGTAGATTTATTTGTCCAGGGGTCCAGGGGTAGATTTATTTGTCCAGGGATAGATTTATTTGTCCAGGGATAGATGTATTTGTCCAGGGCTAGATTTATTTGTCCAGGGGTAGATTTATTTGTCCAGGGGTCCAGGGGTAGATTTATTTGTCCAGGGGTAGCTTTATTTGTCCAGGGGTAGATGTATTTGTCCAGGGGTAGATTTACTTGTCCAGGGGTAGATTTATTTGTCCAGGGATAGATGTATTTGTCCAGGGATAGATGTATTTGTCCAGGGTTAGATGTATTTGTCCAGGGGTAGATGTGTTTGTCCAGGGGTAGATTTATTTGTCCAGAGATAGATTTATTTGTCCAGAGATAGATTTATTTGTCCAGGGGTTTTGATTGAATTAATGTTTAACGTCGCGGCGGGAATATCTCACCCATAGGCGACGACTTGTCCAGGGGTAGATTTATTTGTCCAGGGGTAGATTTATTTGTCATGGGGTAGATTTATTTGTCCAGGGGTCCAGGGGTAGATTTATTTGTCCAGGGGTAGATTTATTTGTCCAGGGGTAGATGTATTTGCACTGGACAACCTCCAGCCCCCAGATCCAGGACTTGTTTTCTGCTGAAACCACAATTGTCTGTTGCCATGCTTGGGTTTACCATAACTCTGACATTAACCATTGACTACACAAGTCGGAGTCTTGTAAACCTATCTTCACAGTTATGCTGTTTCATATATGAAGTTCCAAAATGTATTACCTCTTTTCATGGTCGAAACTAATGAATTAAGTACTGTTACTATTTTACTTCATAGCAATAAACAGTGTTACAATATTTGTACAGGCAAAGCAAATAGTTATACATGTATGTGTATATAATGGAATGTTGTTGATTTTGAAACGCAATACTGTGCATGTTACAATGTATATTTCTCTACATATCAAAGTATGCGTGTGTTATTTGTCCATCTGCTTTTTAATATATTTTTACCTGATGTTGATGAATGATACCAAAACTGTACAGCTAGCTATGCAATGACATGTGTTAATCCCCTCCACCTACCATGACATGATGCAATGTCATAACATCGTCGCAAATGGGTGAAAGATTCCCGCAGCGACGTTACACTCACTCATAACATTACAATTAAAGGCATACAATCGTAGTATCTACCCACTCGATGAACAAATTATATCTTCAAATACATGCATATAAATATTATTTCTTCAAACAACTTTTAGTCTTTAGGGATTGTTCCCATTGTACACTGACAAGCTGTGATATGAGTGAACTAAGTGACTAAAAAACTAATAATAACTTTATTCAACTAGCTACATATTATCTATATCATACTAGTCAATATTTTGAAATATTTATCAATTTTAATATTGCTACATGCCTGTGATTACGTGCCTTTAAAATATCATCATCATTCAACTTTGAGAACATTATTTCTGGGTATTTGCATGTAAATATGTTTCTTATGTGGAGCTGTATGATAATCTCTACACTATTACTGTATTATTTTACAAAATGTCTCAGTCAACACACAATCATTTGAAGACTGCATAATATTGATGTTTGTCTATGAGTACGGTCTTCCTCGTAGGACCACAGAGGGCACTTTAACCCTCTCCATGCTGAAGGCAACCGGAAATGCCCTAAAGAGCAGTGATTGTTCCTAATCCAGCAGGGGGAGGGTTAAATAGTAAATCAATGGTGGTGATTCCTGTCGCCCATCCGCGTTTCCTCACTGTTGAACCAAAGATGACGTTAGATCTGTTTTAGCAATTGGAATCTCAGCTTGAGTAAACTTTATGGTATTAAATGTTATTAATTGATATTATTATATACAGTTACCGTAATACATGAGGAGATGGTCTCTTGTCATTGACAGGCTCAGATAGTATGCAAGGTACAAAGCAACAAGAGTCTTAAGACTGTTATCCGAGCCTAGTAACAAAGACAGACCAGGCTAATGTGTCAGTGTTCAAGCGATATCTAGCCTTCCAATATGAACACACTTTTCAGTCCGTGCAGATTGCGTAAATTGACAAGATTGTTACACACATTTATATCAATTTCTGTCAAAAAGTGTGTTTTTTTAAATAAATAAAAATAATTTAAAAAAAAACAAAAATTCTGTCATAGAACTAGCATTATAGAACTTGATTTTGAAACCACTATGTGAGCCTATCGATGACGAGAGACGTACTGCTCCTCGTGCATTAACTATATACGTAGTAATGTTTTGAATGGAGATCTGAACATCTATTCGAATATTACTGTCATAGTAACATATTCTTCCTTGATGCACGAAACCATAGAATCAATAGACTACCTCCAACCCCACCCCCACCCCCACTCAACACCCCTACCTCCACCCTGCTCAACACCCCCACCCCACCTGCCCCACCAACTCTCCAAGGACTTACATGTGCTCATGTCAACATTGCATCACATTCCTTTTGTACATTCTTTCATTATTCATTATGTATGTATCTAAAGATGGTTTTTAGAGTTTAAATACCGTAGGTATTTATTATTTTATAGTTCGTGAAATAAAATTAACACTTGTACAGTATATGCATATTTATATGGAAATTAGACACATTTTGTTTCATGACTAAATATTTCAGGAAATGAAAGCCGACATTCGATTTTAATTAACTTGTATTCTAATTGTACATTCATTGTATTGCATTGAATATATTACCAGTCATGCCATAAAATATACATATCCAAACTGCTTCACCTAATATAGTCTAATACATACCCTCAAGACTGATCAGTTTCACAAATTAATTGTAGTCCCATAATAATTATATTATTATTTTGCCGTCAGAATGTTAATTGTTGTACTACTATTACTTTGTGAAACTGAAACTTTGGGTTGTCTCTGCATATGACCATCAGTAGACAGTGATCACTGTCTTCATCAAGTGCTGTATATAGCAGACTACTCATACGTCCATTGTCTTCATAAACCACTGTTTAAACTTCTTCATGCTGTAGGCAATGGCTTAACCCCCTCCCTGCTGAATCAGGCCCAGGCACTGCTCCTAGGGCATCTCCAGCATGGAGAGGGTTAAAGACCAGTACATGTGCCTAATCCAGCAGGGAGAGGGTTAGAGCAAAAAGACATCAATAAGTATTTAGACCAGGGTTGAACGGACTCGGATTAGTTTTATGATGAATTTCCCATGCTGTGCGTTACTCAATGTATTACAGTTGATCCCCGTTTATCCAGACTTCAGATATCTGCTTGCCTCTCAATCCACATGGTTTTTAACTTAGTCGTGATATTAGTGAAAGATTCTAGAAAGCGACTCTAAACCCCAATACAAAAAAAAATATACAAAAAATTGGAACCAATATTTTCATATATACAATGACTCAGATAACTGGAAATTTGGTTTCCGTTTGTGAATTACAAACAAATTCTGACTTGTTATCTACATGCATGTATACAGTTGCATGAACCTATATTTGTTGTATGTCATGGATCATTGTCTGTGATAAATAAAGAGTATGGTGGTAACTATTGCTAAATTCAGACATCCACACGATTCTACCGGGAATGCAACTATCCGGATGAACTGGGGTCAGCTGTATAGTTATCATGACTATAGGTTAAAAAAATAATAATTCAATACTATATATACAATATTTAAAAGGTTGGAACAAAGGTGACATGATCTCATTAGATTTGATCAATTCATGCTGTATATATATATATACCGGTATATTATTCCTGGCAATAGTTGTAGCTAAATTATCAGTTTAACAGCAGGATATTTGGTAGTGCAGGTCACAAACCAACTCGTGTCTTTTTCTCCACGATATTATTTTTCATCCAATGTTTTATGAATATTTTTATATTTTCTTCTCCCACCTTTTTAATAGAATCTGTGACCAAATACTCATTTCAAACGTTGAGGATTATTTGTGAATTGGCTGTTTGTTACCTGGGCAATGAAATGGCTCTCTAGATGTCCATTCAGATCTGATGATATTGAACATTGGCTTATTTCAACTACCGTATTACAATTTAACCCTCTCCATGTTGTAGGCAGCTGGAAATGTCCTAATGAGCAGTGCTTTTGTCTAATCCAGCAGGGAGAGGGTTAAGGGGGGTGGGATTTGGTACTTGCTAGACTCCATTGATAATATTCTGTAACTTTGTTGGGTTATGTACTTCCTATTCCTTGGTCTGTCAGTACCAGCTGGTGCTCGCAGGTTTTCTGCAATATTCAGTGCTACAGTACAGATGTTGCAGGTTTCTTCCTGCCCTAAATACTAGTAAATTAACAAGCCATAATATTAGTGAAAGAATCTTGAAAGCGTCTCTGAAATCCCAATTCAAAAATATATATAAATACGTTAATCATCTCCCATATTTCATGCTACAGAAGTCATTTAGGCCAAATCTCGAACGTTTTTACTTTTTTTTCTTCTCAATTTTATACAATTTTATATAAATTGGTCATTTTGATCTACTCCACAAATACTAATACAAGTCTATCTGGAATCTTGTATATATTTCTATTTCTATTTTGTACAATCATGGCCACTCTTACCATGACATGGAAATATATATTTTTAATTTATTAATTGAAAATTATATTTGTGATATTCTATCTCAAACATTACAACTGTTTATTGTATATATACACTTCATATCACTACATAGATTGTTTTACCATGACTATGCAATTGTGAGTATACTCATTTTAACATATCTGTCCAAGATACTAATCAGACATTTAAATATATATTTAGATTATACAGCAACATATCTCCACATTGTACATTTAATTATATATTTCCTGAATGTTGTCTAACCATTCCATTTATATCAAATAAATAATTTAACAGGTTTTTTTTCTTCTCGTTTCTTTGCATCATGTGAACATTTTGCTTCGCACAGAATTTGCTACTACTGTATATACGGTACAACACTTTGCAGGAATTTTGGTGGAATTTGCTATTAACAACACTTTTCAGGAATCTTGGTGGAATTTGCTACTATAATTATAACGTACTGAATCTGAAGTCCTGGCCCTGAGATTACGAAACTTTTTCCATACTCTACTCAATACTCTACTCAAGGCCCTGTTCATAAAACGTCATGCAACGTCATAACCCTACTCACACGGCATACTCATGCTATGACGTTTTATGAACAAAATTGAGTAGAGTTCTGAGTAGAGTATGGAAAAAGTTTCGTAATCTCGGGTCCCGATCCTGTCTAACGCTAATTACGGTAAATGCGTATAACTGACTTTGCGTATAACGAACAAAACTAGCCGGTCCCAATTAGCACGTTATATGCGAGATCTACTGTACAACACTTGGTTGCAATTGATCAATACAATAATGTGACGTAATATACATAATACAGTTTCTTTTAATTTTATTCACAAAACATTCAATCAACAAACATGAATGTACGATTTAATAAATTAGTTAATGTCATTGTTTGCACTTTCATTTGGACCCTTATCTCCCGGTTGTTGGGTTGTGTCAATCTTGCTGTCAGATGTAACACCAGAGCCGTCTTTGTCAACTGATGCTGGCTCGACATTACTCTTACTGGTTTCTGTCGTAGTACTCTCCACATCACCAGCTTTCTCTATCACAGTTGGCATTTCCTTCTTGTCATCATCGACACCATCTGAACTGGCACAAACATTGTCATCACCACCATCTTGACTTGGGATGTCTGTCGGCGATGTCCGACTAACTTCAACACCCGTGGGCTGGCTACTCTCCTTAACTGTCGCCTCACTCACACTTGACTCGCTCTTGGCATCTTTCACAACCTCGTGCAAGTTGTACTTTTTGAACTTATAGAAGTCTGTTCCCACGCCCAAACAGCAGACATTACATATGACTTCTACAAACACCGATATTTCTGGATGGTCACAATTGACTTTGTTGAGAGGATTCAAACCTCTGATGATCTCGCCTACAGTCGAAAAGACAACATCACGACGTATGCTACTGTTATTTCTAGCTTTGAAATTCACAGCATAGCTCTTGTCTTGGCCCATCTTAGATGAGAAGTATTTGGGAAGGATGTTTTCAGCCAGGAGTTTGAGCTCCTCAATGGAAGCCTTGCATGAACCCAGGATTGGCCACATACGGATTGCGAATCTGGCTTTGCTAACTTTCTTCTCGTACAAATCTGAGAATATTTTGTGATGGAGTTTCGATGGCTCTTCCAGTGTTGTTCGTATGAAGATACAGTTTTTGGCTCGGCTGTCCGTGTTTTGAAATCGCCTCTCCAGGAGTTGCTGATCTTTCATGACCTTGACCTCTTTTGCCATTGCCTTTTCCATATCTTCATCATCGTCATCACTCTGGTCCGATGAGATTGTATCTGTTTTTTCAATCGCCTGAAAATAAAAATATGACAATAGACCACAAACTGATAATGCCAAAAGACCACAAATCATGCCAATAGATTGATTGAATTAGTGCTTTAGATCACAATGCCAATATTTCAACCATATGTGATGTAATGGAATAAGGAAAGGCTTTGTTTAATACCAAATCACCAAGAATTCAATATACATTTACTACTACTAGTAGTCTGGCAGGTAATGTTACAAACCCCTGTTTGGTATTGTCACTCAAAAACTATTTAATGCACGTCACTAAAATATTTCACACTGTTAGGAAATATATTTATAAATATATTGTCTGTGTATACTTGAATACAGATATAAATGTGCATTTATCCACAATAATCAGGTCCTGACTTCTCTTAGTTGAGAGTGACAGTGACAACATACCTGTTCAGATCCATACAGCTCATCGGCATATTCATTGAGTATGTTGTAGCACTCCCTCACCGCGCCTTTCTCGTTAGTGTTGCAGGTTACCAAGAAACCCTTCATTCCAGCAGCCAATGTGTTCAGTCGTTGTCGCTTCCCATGACTCGACTTACGATAGTAGGACTTGGGTCGCTTCATTCCCCTTCCCTCGCTCATTTTGGTATACTGAAAAGATGTGGAAGCAATCACAAAGATAATAAAGTGGCATCTGTAGAATCTAGATATGTTCTAATTGGTTGTGGACAATATTATAGTTGTGTTCATTTAAATAGGCTCTGACACACGCGATTTATGAATTGAAAAAAAACATGACTTCAGCAGGTATGGCTAGAGGAATCTAGAGTTATGTTTCTTGAAGCTCTTGTATCTACTACGAGACCATTGCTCTCTCGTAGCAATCTCTTATACATGGCGACTGGCCACTAACGAGAGCACTTAACGAGAGCACTATGGTCTCATAGTAGATACGCGAGCTTTGAGAAACGATACTCGGTAGCTGGTCTTATATAAACACAACCACAACTGAAAAGTGTCCAAAGTCCCTTCTTAGTGAGAAAAGATCTCTTCCAAAATTTACATTCCAGTTAAAACAAATTGTTAGTACTTACAAGCTTCTTAGGACTTACAAAGTTTCGAGAATATGGGCCCAGGACTTTATTCTTGAGAAGCCGTTGAGTAGAATTTAGCTTTTTACTTGAGAAGCTGTTGAGTAGAATTTAACCATGTGGGCACTTGAATATACACAAATTAAAAAATCACAAGTGAGAGTAAATATGGAGTTAACGTCACTGCGGGAATCTTTCACCCATTTGCAACGATCCTCCTCTGACACTACATCAATATACACACACTGAAAGTCAGTAATAATTAGTAATAGAAAGTGGGGGTATAGTTGATTGCGAACTTTCAGTATAGACAAGTGTTGTCAGAGGGGGTATATAGTTGATCAATGATCATGATTATTGTATTTTGTGTATATTCAAGTGCCTGTGAATTTACCAGGTAAATTTGGATGTATGTCATTTCCACCCCTGTACGTTGCACCCCAAGTCATTACGCCCAGTCAATTATGATACTCAGTTTCATCAATATTGAAACAATACAAAAATAGTAATCAGTATTTTATTAGTTCCATCATTATGCACCAACATAATGCAGTTGAAATGCAGTGTATAATACTGGTATGTGATTGATTGGAGGCGAAACGTTCCTTCATAAAAATGCATACATTTGGGCGAAATGACGGGGACGCATGGGGGCGAAACGTCTGCTACCCGTAAATTTACCACTAGCGGCGTGCAGTGACCCTAAACTAAAGCATGGCCACATCACATGCTTACAAATAAATAAAAAGACGGTAGGTAATGATAACAAATTTCAGAGTATTACGGCAACATTGATGCCGATATTCATTCAGTAAATCAATCTACTGACCGTATACTAACAAGTCTATAACTGTTCAACGATCTATCATCGAACGTAGATGGACTAGACAGCTAGAGTAGAGGACAGCACTTCCACTTTCACTTCCAGACAGTTTATCGAGCGGAACTGTATTGCTGAGTGTGGCGAGATTTATCTCGCTAGGGCAAGGGTCCACCACCTTGGGTCTCTGGGCAGACCATCACCGCTCATATGGGTAGTTAAAATCCGGGCGGTAGGTTCCAGGTTTCCCATTCGTGTTTTTACCTGTTTGCATAAATATACATTATGTTAGGCTATTATTGTTGTAATTTGCACTGTAGATATATATATACCTCGCATGTAAATCCACAACTTTATTCATTTATATATATGTGTACCTGATATATAACTTCATGTGTTCTTTGTGTTTTATTAGGGAGTGGATCTCGTAAGCGTCCAGCTTTTATCAAATCCAATGACATTTTGGTCAATAAAATATGTTCAAGCCCAAACAGGAGAGATACTTTGCAGTTGTAGCAAAGAACTAGTCCAAAGCAATCATAAATATATGTGATATAAGTTATTTAACATCATTTGAAGAGAGAAGGGCTACGAAATATGAAATATTTTAATTTAGACTATATTATACTATTATAAAACGATAATCATGACCGTTCACTATTGATGTGTATTTCTTCTTTTTGTGACAATAGCTAGGCCTATTTCTGATTTGGTTAAAACAATAAAATAGACTGTTTTAGCCAGTTTCCGTCATAAAGTAATTGAAAGTATAGCTGTAATATAAATAGATAAGGAAGATATTTAGCTAATGCAACTCAATATATAATACTAATACTAATGTGCGCATTTATATCACGCCAAATTCATGCTTCAGAAGCATGCTCATAGCGCTAAACATTATTATCCCGGTCAATGAATCAATGTACACTCAATCCAGTTAAGGCGCTAGAATGTTTAACATTCACAATTCCATCTCTTCCTACCGGGTTTTAAATAAAGAGTGCTTCTCGTTCTGTCCGAGTTCCCTAACAGTGGTTATTATAATAATCGAGATAAAACGCATAATTATTACGTCGGAAATCTGGTAACCGGACGATCGATACGCCTTCGGCCAGAAAACTCGGCATCCCCGACGGCCAACGGTTACGTCACTCTAATATAATCGAACAGCACATTCTGCTCTATAAACACAGTACCTTCCTGCGTTTTGCCACACCGTGCATCCAAAATGGCGGACCTATCGCTGGATGATTACATCCAGAAGAAGAATTTCAAAGTACAGATCAGGTAAATCTTGACCTGCACCTTACCTACCGCTGTGTATTGCTTTCCATCCTGTTGTTGACAAAGTATATATTGCCAGGAGCAGAACTTACCTAGTTGATGAACAAGGCACCGGTTTTCGTGAGGACAACACAAATAATTTTTACATGTTTATCAGGTTGGGGGAAATTAGAAACGAGCTATAATATCTAGAACTAGCTATGGACAGATTTCTACCCGCACCCCTCTTTTTTTCTCTCCATGTTTTCCTCTCCAATTTTAAACTTTGAGCACGGAATACAGATAACGCATTTGCCACAGTGACCAAAACAAAAGCTCAAATCCGACTTTGCTAGCTGCAGTCCTGTAGCTAGAAAATGCCCCGTTTACTATTTATTATGGGCACTCTCTAGCTACAGAGGAACGTAGTAGTAGCCATCAACAAACAGCTCGCGCTGTATATGGTGCACTGGGTTAATTCACTACATGTGGCATAAATACACAGGTAGATACTAGAAGCTACTAGAACGCAATCCAGCTTGAAATGGATTCACTAACCATTATACGTAGGGCGTGATCGATTTGATGATTCATCTTCCAGAAGACGTCTTCTTGCTGATCGTTTTGCGGCAGAAGACGTCTTCTTCTTCTGGCAGACGATTTCACGCGTTCAACCTCCATAGCACTAGCAGGGGCGCGTAGGTGAACATTTCTCTTCCTAGAATCACTTCTACCAATGTGTTCCTTCCACAAATAGAGACGTGAAGTACGTATACTGGTTAGTGAATCCGTTTCTAGCTGAATTGCATTCTGCCCTGTGTATTTATGCCACACGTAATTATTAACCCAGAGCATTTGGATCCGCTGCATACTTTTGACTAGTTTTTGTTGATGTCTACTACTGCATTCCTTTGTAGCTAGAGGGGTTCACATAATAAATAGTAAAATAGAAAACAGGGCATTTTCTTGCTACAGAACTGCAGCTACAACTTAAAATAGCATATTTTCTGCATGATAGTTGAGGATTATATGAGAGCAATTTGGTGTGATTATTACTGAATTCAAATGATGTATTCACAAAGTGCTCTCCGAGGCCCCAGCGTGCTGGAGAAGGGTTACGGTTACCTTGGAGTCATGCGGTTTTGTACAGGAGAGTCATGATAGCTGTTGTCACCTATCTGCCGATTGGACTAGTAATGTAGATTTATCGCTCACTTTGATTTTCTATTCTTCCAAATGGTTTATGGCTTTATATATTTACATCGGATTCCAGTAATCCAGAAATTCAGATGATATTATCGGATGTTGGCTGTACATTCTAAAACTGATGATATTCATATTTTCTTTCAGTAATGACAACCGAAACAATAATGGCGGAAATTTTGCCGTGAATACCAGAAAAAATCAAGTGATGAACAGGAACCAGATGAATCAGAATCGAGGACCGAACCAGATGAATCAGAATCGAGGACCGTCCGTTACCGTCACAGGACTTGGCAATATCCAGCACTTTGATGCACGACAGAAACTTGGGCCCAAAATCACATTTGATGCCAGGGAACGTCTACAGAAGAAGCAGCCTGCTGATGCCAGAATAAAGCTTTCTGTACAGAGAGGGAGAGGCGGGCAGGGCCGGGGCGGGCAAGGACGGGGTGGGCAAGGGCAGGGACGAGGTTTGGGGAATGGGGTCAGACAGACGATAACTAGTCCCGGCTTCGGACAGACATTTTCCGACCCGGGGTCCATGCAGCCAGTTTACATTAGCCCCAGGGAAACACAACCAATATACGATGTCCAGGAGGCAAGGCAGCCTGCTTATAACATGCCGGGGCCAAGGGTACCCATTACTGCCCCGGGGGAGAGTCTTACCATGGTGACTGGGCTTGGAAATGTCCGACAGATTGGTCCTAGCGGTACTTCTCCTCCTGTCAGTGCCAGGCTGGGAAATCAAGGCAATGATGCCAGATCCAAAATTATCTCACTGAAGAAACAAAAGGGAACATTTGATGCTAGATCTCGAATAGCCAAACAGCAACAACAACAACAGCAGCAGCAGCAACAACAACAGCAACAACAACAGCAGATGGCCACAGGATTCAGGAGTCCAATGAAGAGGCCTGGAATGAACGTTGTACGAAATGTAAGTGAAGCTCACCTTTGGAAAATACACTGGTTTGAAATGAAAGCCGGTAATAGTCCGACAGAAGTATGGGTGAACCCAGTTTGGGAGTCTAAAGTGTTATTTTATTGCCGATTTTGATAGAGGTGGGCCATAGACTGATAGACATGATAGATCACAAAACTGGATGTACACCGTACACTAGAGCATCCTTGTGGGACTGCTTTTTTAAAAATTCACTTTTAAAGTTTTTGTATAGTATACAGGCGAGTGGCAAATCCTTGAAAAGTGTCACATATTTAAGTAGTTTAAATGTATACATGGTATACTGGCTAAATTACGATGTATCTTTTGAGTTAGATCATCTTTATGAGAAGCAGTTAAATCCAAGTTCTTGGTTTATATAGAAGTTGAAACAATTCACATTACTCACATTTAAAACTAACTCACTCACTCACATTATTTCGATTTCAATAATTTATTGGCTAACGTCCAAGTACCAGACATGTGTTTTGATGTTCAATATCGCCTGTTTTTGTCTCTAGGTAAACAATCCAGCACAGACGTCAGCCCAGCCCGTCAACAGAGGATCTCGTATCCAGCTGACCACCGCCGGACTTCAAGTGACCAGAGCTGTGCCTGATGCTACTGTCTCGTTTGAAGGCAGCATGCTGACCGTCACCAAGAGACGACAAGATTACCAGGTGTGCCATGCTTCTCAGTGTTGTTTCAATCTCATATGATCAATGTGCTCTTCTCTAAATGGTAAACATATGTCGATACAGGCTTTTCCCTAGACATTGCAAAATTGAGAATATTTTTGAGCGTCATTCTCATTGTGATTCAATCTAATTAAAATTAGACACTAAAGTACCGATCCAAATATATATTGACATACACTCAACAACGATCTAACACAACTCCTCTCACACTGCCATCAGGACGACCTTTTGCATTGTGATTATGGAGAAAAACAAAAACAATATTAGCTATTTTGAGTGTTCATGGTTGATACAGTCTCATGTCGGTCGGCAAGATTCCGTATTTCCTGAGGTGCAGAAATGCAGAATCTTGCGTATTTATGTGGTAGTATTTATGCACCCCCATGAACATGTTGTATGTGTATGTATGTATTATGAACTAAACTAATGAGTGCACTGTGTGTGACTAGGACTTCCAGCAGACACCGGAGGCTACGGAGGGGAACAACTACGAGTACACCGCAGATAGGGACGCAGACTATAGTTACGAGGACAACCAGCTAGATTTGGACGATTCGACAGACTTCAAGCCACAGCTTCTGCAGATCAAGAAGACAATCCAAATGTCGCCAGTCGCTGCCCAAAGTGTTCCCAAGACATTTATTCAGCCGACTGGCTTGAAACGGAAGACTCCCCTGTCTGTTCCCATCGAGTCGAGCGGACCACTAAAGCTGATCAAGCCAACTGGACGCAGTCACGTGCCTGTCATTACTCCGCCAAAGAGAGCCAAGATGGCCGCCCCTGCTCCTAGACCCGTTGTTAAACAACCCAAGCTGCATGTTATTGAAACTTTTGAAGAGGTAACCTAGATACAGTATTAATAAATTTCTATACATCAAATGTTTTATTTGTGAAATACCAATAAGTGAAATAGTCTTAAAATCGGCTCTAAGCCCTAATTAAACAAAAATACAATAACATAGATAACGTACCAAATAATTTGTTGGGTTTAAAGGTAAGTTTCTATCGCTGGTTCTCTCCCAGCTTCCAGAAGTGTGACTGCGATGTCACCGACACTGGATGGACATCTATTAAAGCCATGGACAACTTATTTCTTGTTGCAGGAAATGGAGGATGAGCCTCCGACTCAGGACTTCCTCAGTCCATTACAAGGCTACAGAGTGTACGTCACTAACCTGCACCCAGTGGTCAACCAGGACGACATCATTGTAAGTAGCACCAGGCTGGCTGAGCTTGGAGGAATGACTACCTGCACTTTTTTTTATACCAGTTGGCCTGACCTGGCAAGACCTTTGACCCAATTGACTCTAAAAACGCGCTCGATTTGCCCAATGTTTGGAATATAAGCTATATCACAGCCGGTTTCTTGCCGGTATCTCGTAAGCGGCAAAGCTGGTGCGCTCAGAACGTGGAAATTGGGCAAATTGAGCGCGTTTTATGGGTTGACTGGGTCAAAGGGCCTGACGTGACAGGCCAGACTATATGCGCGCGCAAATCGGCGTACGCTGGCAAAGAGTAAGCGAGCAGCCCTAATGAATGAATTATTCTTTTACGTCACAGCATGAATCATTCACTATTCCTTAGACTATTAGTTACCAGCGTGATTTCAAGAATGTACAGGTTTTAAATTAACAAACTGAAATTTCTCGTAGAATCTTGAAGACTGAAGGTTGAAGGTCAAAGAGTGTACGAGAAATTTCAACTTGTTAAAACTTAAACAAAATATTTTACGATTCTAGGGATTTGCTTGGTTGGGAGTTGTCATGTACAGGCCAGTTTAGTTGTAGTAAAAAGTAGTGACCTCAAGATCACTGCGACAATAAAGAATGGAGAATCTTGAAAGAAACTATAATTCAAGAAATTAATAAAAGAAAATAATAAAACATCTTCATATCTGGTTTTATGACAATATTTGATTTTCATTCTCACCAGGAATTATTTGGTGCTATCGGAGCTCTGAGGAAGGCAAAGTTGATCAAGCAGGGCACAGCAGAAGTTGTGTACATAAAGAAAGAAGATGCGGTGAAGTCTGTGGCAAAGTATCACAACAGAGAGTTGGATGGTGAGTGCTGAATGCTACATTGACAGTACTACGTTCATGTACCGGGTATGCATGGGAGAAAGGGTAATAGATGTCATATTGCACATTTATGCAGTCAAGCTCCAAGTTTTATCTAGCATCTAGCCTGACACTGACACTGCGAATTTATCGAAGTAGGAGACAAAAAGAGATTTTCAGGATGCTTGTTTTCAAGGTTGTCTGGTTTCATTATCAACCCTTAGAGCACGTATTGCGAGTATACTTGAGATGATGCCGTGGGCCACCAGCACTAATCACGAGTACATTTGCATGGCCCGAAATTCTCGGCTGCTTCATATTCATAGGTTTATAGCATCATAGAGTGAATAGGCACCATTTTGTTTACCATTGGCAGATAAAAGGATTATTTTGATGGGTTTGCATAGCTTTTCATTACTGTTCGCTCGGATTCTTACAAGTATAACTGTATATAAATTACATGTGAGCAATAGTAAGAACAGGCATAGGTAAAGTCACCTATGATGTCCTTGTAATCTGGCATACATTTCATGATTTACAATACACTCACAATACATGTTTGTGCTGCTTCAGGTCTGCCGATGCAGGTGAAGGTGCTAACTTCCACTACTGCTGCTATCAAGAACCCTATTCCACAGTCAGACGCTCCAGAGAATGACGATAATGTAAAAGAACGCAAGAACACAGGCCCACTTAAGTAGGTGGAATTTGTATTTGTTTGTTAGATTGTATCATTCCATGTTGAATTGTTCCCACAGATTCTATCTGATTGAACATTTCATTAACAGTTGTTTCAATTCCAATAATGGGAATATACAGTAGACCTCGCACATAACGGACTCATTTGGACCGGGACTTCAGATTCAGTCCATTATATGCGAGTGTTCGGTTTATCGAGGCCGGTATATGCGAGGTCTACTGTATCTGATGCAATTTTGGTAGGATGCGCTCAGTACCAGCCACTGCTCAAAATAATCTTGAAAGCCACTCTAAACCCCAATTCAAAGCCAAAAATAATAAATTTGTTAAATTATTACAGCAAGCTAACGATTCAGTCCACTTTATTTCAGGTTGTTAAAGCAGCCTTCCTCTACGTCATCTGCCTCGTCTATCCTGCAAGCCCAGACCGACGCCGAGTCCAATGTAGAGCTCCCCCTGGTGCACAAGGCCTTGTTCAAGCTGGGGCCCCAGGGCACCTCCAAGCCCGTCACATTCACAGTCAAGATATAGCCAGTCGCACAGACTTTCTCATTGAGCCCATGTTCATATGTACATACGACATCCGGCTAGATCACACCATTGGTTAGACAGATACATCATTATGTACAGCAGTCAGCTAGATCACACCAATTGGTTAGACAGGGGACTGCTCCTTTCAAGCTGTTCTGTCTGTACTTTCTGTCCACCACATACGCAGTTACACTGTGCAGTGTTGATCCTGTGTAACTGAGCATGCATCGGACAGAAAGTACAGACAGAACAGCTAGAAAGGAGCAGCCTCCAGATCACATTATTGGTTAGACAGATACATCATCATGTAGATACAGCAGTCAGCTAGATCACACCAATTGGTTAGACGGATCACACCATTGGTTAGACAGATACATCATGTACATACAGCAGTCAGCTAGTTCACATCATTAAAGAGGTACATCATTTCACCTGATTCAGTCATGTTTATGTTGATGAAGAAATGTTCCCAGTAGTGAAATGTTGTGTCTGTGACAATGGATGGTTTATAAGGCTTCCATTTCAGCCCAAAATTGAAACAAGACTGCAATTAGCAGATATACCCTTGCATTAGCAGTGACAAATCCAGGAGTTTTGAAAGTTAAACTTCATAATCACTCGCTCATGATAATGCACTTTTACACTCATCTGTTGCATTCTGTAACCTATTGTAATAAACAAACGGTTAAAGTCAACAACTTAGCTTAGTGAACATCGACAGAGACCTGCACAGATATCTACAATCAAACCAATTAAATAAGGGTGTGATCGATTTGATGATCCATCTTCCAGAAGATGTCTTCTTGCTGATCGTTTTGCGGCAGAATTCCTGCGCTCCACCTCCATAGCAGGGGCACGTAGGTGGACATTTCTCTTCCTAGAATCACTTCTACCAAAACGAGAAGACGCCAAATCGATCATGCCCTTAAAGGTCAGGTCATAGCCAATGGGTAAAAGAGATGCGTCGCATGCGCGTATATGTGCTGTTCACCCGTTTGTCCTTACTACTTCCGGTCTGTGTGCACGTGTAGTGATTGGGAGCAAGTGTTGAGCTTGTCTTTAGAGTCACGCTAATTATGTTCACAGATTCAGAAAGAGCAATGTTCGCTCATTCGCCATCAGTACTAACCTTGCTGGCAACTCCGGCTTTGAAATGATGCTTTCGCCTTCTACATTTACTACTCTGCCACCTACTTCAAATTCTACTGAAAGTGAAACCACTGGATTATGAATTGTCAGTTGATGGAAAATAAATATACTTAATCAATATCATTGTTATTAGCACCACTATAACTTGTTCAGATTTTAATGCACATTTACTTTCATAGTCACTAAGTGCTTACTGCTTGTTAATATGAGCAATCAGGTAATGGCAGTTGCATATAACGGCCTTGCATAAACCAGACACTCTCCTATTAGAACCAGTGGTTTTAGTAGAATCGAAAGTAGGTGGCAGAGTAGCAAAAGTAAGAGGCAAAAGACCTGTATAAATCATACAAAGTAGTATCAGCAAGATTGAAAGTAGACGTCAAAATTAGGGAAATACTTCGAAATAGACGGACAATTTTGCCAGTTGCCGGCACCTAACGTACTGAATCTGAAGTCCCGATCCTGTCTAACGCTAATTGCGGCATACGCGTATAACAGACTTTGCATATAATGGACAAAAATAGCCGGTCCCAATGAGGACGTTATATATGCGAGGTCTACTGTAGTTATAAATTAGACTTGTAAATTGAAAAGTTAGCATCAATCATTGCTGCTGGTCTTTGTTCATTTTCAATGATGGTTTATATGACATGTTCCTCATATTGTTATAATTCTATAAAGGTTAGGAGTCAAACCAGGGAATCTATCGCCTTAACAATGGTATTTTCACTATACTTGTATCTTAGAATATATCATCGCAAATGGGTGAAAGATTCCTGCAGCGACGTTAAACTCTATAATCACTCACTCAATGTATCTAATTTTCTATTTTTACTTTAACAATGTTTATTCTTTTATTTGTAGGAATGGTATAAAGACACTTGAGCGAAGATGGCTGATACAGAGCAATCCCAACCCGCTAG
>JAUTBZ010036226.1:0-19021 GCA_032361785.1 Lepetodrilus galriftensis
GTCATTACCAGGATTTAATCCGAAGCCCCTGATAGTTTTACTGTCAGGGGCTTTTTTGTGCGCGTGTGGTTTTATTGCGATGGAGATTATAGAAGTTATTTTTGAGATTGCTGAAATAAGTATGCAAGTATTGATCGGTATCGTTGCATATTTTATGAGATCTTAGGTGAATGGCGATTCTGGGTTATAAAATAACTTATGACTTGCACAAAGATTTCTTACTCCTTTTACTTCTGCTAATTAGAAGCAAACTTTAGTCTCGCCAGGTTATTCGTACTATCTTTGCTGGATTAAAAAATGTGCTTGCGATTAATATTAACCCTACACGGAGTTCGATACGTCTTCGATAGAAACTGCTTCTATTGTTGTCTTAATTAGAGTGAAGATTGTGAAAGTATTACAGAATGCAGCTATGAGGGCTTAGATGTTGGTTGAGAATTTAATACGAAGTGCCAGATTTAAAAGTGTATAAGTGAGCCTTTATCTTTGTCGATGAAATTGCACCGAACTTCCCTTTACTATTAAGGATATGCTGCCATCTTCCATATAATTCATTCCATCAAAGGCAGGCACTCCCCCCTTATGTCTGTCGATGATTTGTAGGTACTCATATGGATTTGATGCCTGCATCTATTTTTTAGTGAAAAGTCCCTGGTACTTCAAGTCTGAACGTATCAATCAAAACATCAAACTTTTTATTCTCGTCATCTACCATTTGGTAGCTACCCTTCATAAATCCTATTTCTGTTTTTAAGACTGTCCCACTAGTATAAGTAAATTCCTCATCTGGAAGAATACGTGGCTGCTGTCCAATCACACCTGGTCCGCGTACTTCTATGACCTCTCCATTGGCATCTGTGATAGACCAGTAGCGAGATAGAAGTTTGGCAGCCTTAGCAGAATGATTAGAAATTGTGATGGTATAGCTAAAAACGAATTGTTGTAAATCTGGAGAAGATTCTCGCTCGATATACTCAGTCTGGACAGAAATAGTAATTTTTTTTGTTTTCATTAAATTATTATATACCTTAGATTGAACTTGCAATACATTAATGGACTCTAATGCTAAAATTTATATATAATCTGAGTCAGTGAATCTACAATAGATTACTAATAAGAAGCTGATTTACTATTATATTCTCTAACCATTTAATGGGGCGTTAGGGATTATGAGGCATAGTAAAGTATCGTGATCAAATAATCACAGGCACAGAAAATAACTAACAATAAATATCGATGTAAGGGCTATCATGATATTAAATAAAAGCATGCTATTTGCTTTCTCTTTACTGGCAACAACTTTCATTACTAACACTGCAATCGCGAAGAAGTCAGAATCTACTAACTTACCTTCAAATGTAGTGAATATTCTTAAAAAGACAAATATTCCAGTCTCTAATATCAGTGTGTATGTTGAAAACATCACAGATGGTAAAATTCTTGTTCAACATAATATCAACAAACATAGAAACCCTGCGTCTACTATGAAGTTGCTGACAACTTTTGCTGCACTTAATACCTTAAAACCAAACTTTACATGGAAAACAGAAGCGTGGATTAGAGGTCATGTAAGCGATGGTGTATTAAACGGTGATTTAATTCTCAAAGGTTACGGTGATCCTTTTTTGGTGCAAGAGAATTACTGGAAATTTGTTAGAGGAATCTATGAAAAAGGATTACATGAAATAACAGGCAATATCATTATAGATAATAGTTATTTTGATTTGCCAAATACAAATTCTGGGGATTTTGATGGTAAACCATATCGCCTATACAACGCCATTCCTTCTGCATTAATGTATAACTATCAGGCTACACGTTTATTATTTCAGGCTGATAAAATAAATAAAAAAGTCAAAATTACCGCTTACCCTAAATCGAATACTTTTACCTATGAAAATGGATTGAAGCTGGACAAAAGTGGATGTAAACGTAAACATTACTTCCCAGCAGTTGTAAAGGCTGGAAAAAAGATCAACATAAACGGCAGTTACTCTGCAAATTGTGGTCAACAATATATTCTGCGCTACTTGTCTCCACCTGATCAACATGCGTACGATGCTTTTAAACAGTTTTGGACAGATATGGGTGGCAAAATTGGTGAAGGTATGAAGAATGATAAAGTCACGAGAGGTGACAGACTCTTTCATACTTATACTTCAAAGAGCCTTGGTGAACAGATCAGAACAATCAATAAATGGAGTAACAATGTGATGACTCGTCAGTTGTTACTCACACTAGGGGCAATCAAATATGGAGCACCTGGAACTCTGGAAAAAGGAAGAAAAGCAATTCTTGAGTCTTTAGCTAAAAATCATATTGATAATACAGGGATTATCATTGACAATGGTTCAGGATTGTCTCGTGATGCACGTATATCAGCTAAACAACATGCGCAACTACTAGCAAGCGCATGGAATAATCCGTTTATGCCTGAGTTTATGTCATCACTATCACTGTCAGGTCTTGATGGTACTTTGTTGAACAGGTTTCGGAAGGGCGAAATGCGTGGACGTTCACATATGAAAACAGGGACTATCAATCAAGTTAAAGCTATCGCTGGTTATATGCTAAATCGCAAAGGGAAGTGGTTGGTTGTTGTTATTCATCACAATGGTCCAAATACTGGAGCTGGTAGAGGTTCAAAAGTACAAAATGCTCTCCTCCAATGGGCCTTTAATCAATAAAACAAAAACTATCAACAATGTCATATTGTTGATAGCAGTATTCATACTGCCCATTGTAAATTTAAAAGCAGAATCAACGGAAGCACCCAAAGAACAAGAAGCAACAATCATCATTACTGGTGTTAAGGGCGACCTCTTAAAAAATATACAGGCCCGAATGCCAGGTTTTAAACCCGCTTGTGACGCAACGCCACAGGTTGTTGAGCTCTACAAAGGAGCCGTTCAAAAAAAGCTAAAAAAATCAACCCGCTCTCTTGGCTACTATGATTCACGTTCAGTGATTAAAGAGAAATTAAAGAACAAATGCTGGGTTGTTGAAATTAGCATCATTCCGGGAAAAGTTGTTAAAGTCAAAAAACAAAACATCCAGATTACAGGGGATGGAAAGTATGAAAGCCTCTTTAATTCAATCATCCAAAGCCAACCCTATAAGATAGATGACCCCTTAAATCACCAGCTTTATACCGATTTCAAGATATTACTAAAAGAAGCAGCACAAGAGCTTGGTTATCTTGAAGCAGAATTCACAGAAAAAGAAATCCTCATAGATCTACCCCACCATCAAGCCTCAATTAGCCTGCATTTCAATACAGGTAAGCGCTTTAAATATGGAAAAATTATTGTAGAGCAAGGAGTATTATCTGAAGCTGCCATGAGCAAATTCTTAAAGATACAAGAAGGCAGTCATTACAGCTCAGAAGAATTGGTACATCAGCAACAGTTACTACAGAGCAGCGGCTATTATTCTGTGGTTAATATCAACCCAGACTTTGAAGCAGCTAAAAATCAGATTATCCCCATTAGACTTAAGCTTGTAGCAAGAAAAAGAACAGGCTATCTCGCAAGGCTAGGTTACGGAACAGATACAGGGTTTCGTGCAAAAGGAACCATGGAACGACGCTGGACTGGAGATGGCGGCAAGAAATTCCGTGTCAATGTAGGACTCTCTCAGCGGATAAACGACTTCAATATTCAGCTAGAGTTACCAAAAGACGACCCCGAAAATAATAATCTGTTCTATACGGTAGGCTGGAAACAAGACAAAAATGACGACGTAGACAGCCAAAGCTTCACCATCGGCGTGTTGTCCACATCATTTCGCAGTAATGACTGGAAAAGAACCCTGTCTTTAAACTACCTTGATGACAAAACGCAAGTTGAAGGCGGCGCACTAACACGATCAAGACTAACCTTGCTAGGTATAAAATACTCCCATGTTGAAGCAGAAAGCAGACTCTTCCCCGAGAAAGGCTGGCGGCTAGGTTTTGAAGCAGAAGGAGCAATAGATAAAGTACTAAGCGATGCCTCTATTCTGCAACTAAGAGCACATGGAAAATATATTCATAAACTAGGAAAGGGACGAGTACTCGCTCGTGCTGATTTTGGTACTACGTTCGGCGATAGCCTGGATAACCTGCCCAAAGACCTGCGCTTCTTTGCTGGTGGAAGTAACAGCATTAGAGGTTTCAGCTACGAATCACTCGGAGAAATTAAAGATGGAAAAGTTATCGGAGGCAAGCAACTCATAGAAAGCAGCCTCGAATATGAATACCCTATTGCAGATAAAATCAAAATTGCAGGTTTTGTCGATGCAGGTAACGCTTTTGACGAGTTTAATGTGCGAGAGGTAGAAGTTGGTGTCGGCGCAGGGGTTAGATGGCATTCACCTATCGGCCCCGTACGGGTAGATTTTGCTTGGCCTGCTGGTGATGTATCTGATTTTCACCTGCACTTAAGTATTGGACCAGACCTGTGAATGCCCACCATCGCATAGCTGACCTGCTATTAATCTTAATGCTGCTGGCATTACTTTTGCTCGTTTTGTTAGCATCACCATTAGGCACACATGCTCTGGTCACGGTTATAAATGCTGCTGTACCAAAAATCAAAATAGAAGGCGAAAGTGGCACGCTTTTAAAAGACCTTCATCTAGATAAGCTCACGATAAATAACAAAAAAAACCACGTTGAACTAACAGACTTGAACCTTGGCTGGTCATCAGTGATTTATCAAGATGGCAAACTACATATTGATCAACTACAGGCACAATCTCTCAATATTTACCTGCATAAAAACAAAAATAAAAAACGAAAAAAAGTTGTTATTCCCAAAATTCCCATTCCAATCGACATCTTGGCAAATGTCGTAACGCTAGATACGCTCAATATTATCAATGCAGAAGAAAAGCTGATTTTCCAAATTAACGACATGGAAGTCACCAGAGTCAGTATCATTGATAACTTGCTAACAGGTGCAACTGTTAAAGCTACTCCCACTATTAAAGACAGCCCAATGGCAATTCGCCTGCAAAAAGCCGAAGTCGACTTTGACCAGCCCCATGATATGAAAGGAAGTGGCACGATTAACTACGCCCATATCCAAATGGGAGAGTTTGATGCCAATGTCAATGTTGGCGGCACATTAACAGACTACGAAATTGAAGGTGTTATTGACTGGGAAGAGCAAATTATTGGCTCAAATACCGTAGAGATCAAAGGATACGGAGACTATGACAAGGCAGAGATAACAACCTTCTCAATGCACAATGAAAGTGCTGACCTAGAAGCTGATGGACAGATTAGCTGGATAGACGAATTCAAATGGAAAGTTAATATCGAAGGCGATGATGTTCGTACAAAAAAGTACAATGCAGCCTGGCCAGCCAACTTTGATATCACCATGCTTGCACAAGGCAGCTACCGTTACAAAGATCAAAAATGGCAGCTCTCTTTTGATACAAAAAGCCTAGAAGGCAAGCTTGATAAATATCCACTAAAAGCCTCTGGAGAGATAGTACTGGAAGATGGCATTCTTGGCATTCGTCAGGTCGATATAAAAAGCGGTAGAAACAGAATACTCATGGGTGGAAAGATCACAGAACCATTTGATTTAAAATGGGATATAGATGTTAAAAATGTATCTGAACTACTGCCAGAAGCCAAAGGAAGCATAAAAGGCAAAGGCATATTGACAGGCACAACAATCAAACCAAACGGACGAGGCAAGCTACTAATAAAAGGCTTTGAAGCAGAAGGTGTAAAGATAGGTCTAGCTGATGTAGAACTTAAGGGTGGTGCGAATGGCTCACTCATGTCTAGTGATGGACGAGCGCGTATAAAAGACTTTAAATATGAAGATATTACAATTAAAGAAGCCGACATTGATTTCGATGGCAAAGAGAGACAATCACTACTGCTGGGAAAAGGAAAAGTTCGTCTAAAAAAACTACACTCCAACAAATTTGATCTTGAAAGTGCCGACCTTACCTTTAATGGCAATCAAAACAATCTGGATATACAAGGCGTGGTTAAACGCCTAAAAATAGCAGGGCAAATGATTGATACGGCAAAAGTAAAAACCAAAGGAACAGTAGAAAATCACAAGGTTCAGCTAACGGCTAATAGCAAAGAAGGAGACCTCAATCTACAGGCAAGGGGAGCGTGGGTAAACTCAAAATGGAAAGGGCAAATCAACAGACTTAAAGTCAATAATACAGCGGCAGGTAATTGGGTATTAAAAAAACAGGTCAGCTTAACGGCATCAGCGAAAAGCTTCTCTGGCTCGGAAATTTGTATTAATAATCCTAAAAGAGGAAATATCTGCTCTACCGTCACATGGAATAATAGTGATGGCGTGAAAGCAAAAGGCAAACTTAATAAAGTACCACTTGCCCAGCTAAAGCCGTGGCTACCAGAAGGTATGGAGTTAGCAGGCACAGTAAATGGCAGCTACAATATAAAACAAAAAAAATCAGGCTTTTATGGCAAAGCTACTTTCAATCTTGCCAATAGCTTTGTTCGTTTCAATACAGGAAAAGGGGTAGAAAAGCTCGCCTATCATGATGGCAAAGTCAGCATCAAATTTGCAGGGCAAAAGATCACCTCTACCTCAACACTTCAGCTTACAAAGCGCGGAAAACTCACCACAAAATCTGTTGTGATGCTTGAGCCTTCAACGGGCAAACATCGCATAAAAGGTGAAGCAAAGTTTGAAATGACCGATCTCAGATGGATACATGAATTCTTTCCAGATATTAAAAAGCTCAATGGCAAGCTAAGCAGTAAAGTCACCATTAGAGGATTATTAAAAAAGCCTGTTATCTCAGGTCAGCTCACGCTCAAAGATGGGCAGATAAGAATTCCAGACACGGGTACTCACCTATCTAAAATCAATTTAAAGATACAATCAGAAAGCCCCACAAGGGCAAAAATATCAGGGAGTTTGTTTGTAGGGCAGGGAAAGCTGGATATAACAGGCAATATGGACTTCAAAAAAATAAATGCCTGGGCAGCAGATGTAAGGCTCAAAGGTAATAACTTGCTGCTCATGAACACACACGAAGTCAAAGCCTATGCGTCGCCTGATTTAAAAATCAATGCTACAAAAAATGCAGTAAGAATAACAGGCTCCCTACATCTGCCCAAGGCAAGTATTACAATTTCCGAGATTCCACAAACTGCCGTCTATGAATCAGAAGATGTTGTTTTTGTGGGAGAAAAGAAAAAGAAAGCAAAAGGAAAAGAAAAGCCACTCAATATAATCCCCAAGATTAATATTAGTCTGGGAGACCAGATTTCCTTCAATGGCTTCGGCTTGACGGGCAAGCTTAAGGGGAGCTTTTTAGTATCCAAAAACCGAAATGTTACGCTGGCAAGAGGCACAGTAAAAATTATTGATGGTCAGTATCGCTCCTATGGACAGCGGCTAGCTATTGAGCAAGGTGTCATCGTCTTTAATGGCCCCTTAAACCGTCCAGGCTTGAATATCAGAGCAACGCGTAGTGTCGGAGAAATGAAGGTTGGCTTACATCTGGCAGGTACGCTACAGCAACCTAAATCCACCGTTTTTTCTGATCCACCGCAGCCAGAAAGTGATGCGCTGAGTTATTTGTTAACAGGGCAAAGCCTCGCAAATGTATCGGGTAATGAAACCCAGCTACTGATGCAAGCGGTAAGAACATTGGGAATCAACAGCGGTAGTAATCTACTGAATCGTCTTGGAGGCTCGATAGGGCTGGATGATGTTAATGTGATTACCCATGAAGACTATAAAAAGAGTAAATTACAGTTGGGAAAGCGGTTGGGAACAGATCTCTATATCCGCTATATCACAGGCATCTTTGATACCTTCCACAAAATTGCCGTAGATTATAAAATCAGTAGACGATGGAGCTTACAAGCTGAATCAGGCGAAGAAGAAGCCGTTGATTTTATCTATGAGCTTCGGTGATTAAGATTATATTCTCTCAAGTGAATAGAGTAATTCACGCTTGCCGACAGAATGAGTCACTTTTGAAGCATGCTCCTCACTCCACCACCACTTTTGTGCCGTGAATAAATCTTTCATTGCACTGATCTCGCAATGAAAAGGAGGCCCACCGTCAGAATCTGTCTGCATAAATTGTGCTAACAACCTGCCCTTAGGTTTCAGCCAGCCATACAAACATGTCTCATACTTCTCCCACTCTGAAGGCGGTAAAGCACATAAGCTGGTTTGCTCATAAATAGCATCAAAAGGCTTATTAGGCATCCAGCTAAAGAAATCAGCCTCAATCACCTCAGCCTTTAAGTTCGCTTCACTCAGTGCAGAATTCAAATTTTGAACCGCAGAAGGTGCAATATCAATGGCAACCACATCAAAGCCCTTCTCAGCCAATGTCATCACCTCATAACCATTACCACAACCAGGCACAAGAATACGACAAGGCTCAAGAATCCCCGCCTCTATCCAGTGAAATAAATTATTACTCACTTCACCACGATCCCAACCAGTCTGGTTCTTTTGATAAAGCTCTTCCCATGCATTATTCATGAAATAATCCTATTTACAATTTACATCAACGCGCTGAGCGGCTTGACCATGTTCAACCGTCTCAAACTGAGTAAGGTGAACACGACACTGCCCCTTAACAGACTCATCAATAACAATCCGCTTCACTTCATCATAAGATAGCAGAGCCGCACCATTAGGATCAGCCACACTAATGGAAAGTTTTGCACCACTCACTTTAATAGGCTGAGCTAGCGGTAGATCAATCAGCAAACGCAAATACTTATGATCAATAAGCTCCACCTTATAGCCTTCTACGTTCAGTATTTTTACAGGCTTACCATGATTCTTAATCTGGCTAAAATAATGTAATTTCTTAAGATCTTTCATGGCACGTGCAGCAACTGCCTCAAGCGACGCCTGTATTTTGGCAGGAGACATATCCTCATCCTGCAATAATATATTCGTTATCTTCTCATCATACAGCCAGCTCATTTGTACGGTATCAATAGCCCCCTTATCATCACCAAAAATCTGCGTCATCACATCAATATTGTAATGAAAGCTCCCCGCAAAACTACCACTCGTTAGCGTAATAAGTAATAAAGCTACTATTCTGGAAATTATAATTCTCATCGAAAATACCTTTTAAATTTATGAAATTACCGCTCATATGACAGATAAATTGTCATTAGGTTCGTTATCCCGCTAACCCTTCACAGGAGCAAACATAAAAGCCACCACCATCAAAGAACTCGCAAATATCCATGAACCAAAGATGCGTAAAATAACACCCTGCCACAAGCGCTTAATAAGCAATGCCAACATGCAAACCACCAATGGAATCAAGATAATACTACTAAAAGACCCCGCCATATCCAGATAAAGTTTACTCGCCTTTAGCCCAGGAATAATGACAGGAGCAGAATCAACCCCAATCAATACACCGATACCAAAAGCAATAACTATCACACTCCAATACGGCAATGCTAGCTTAATAGCAGTCAAAATACCCAACAGACCCGCTATCACCAAAAGCACAATCTCAATATTTATATTAGTCTGGTAAAAGTCTGAAATAAAAAGCCCAATAACAGTGAAAACAGCTAATGACACTAGCCCTTTTACACCATGCATCACCCCTTGTTGCCCTAGTAAAATACCCAATGCGATCAACACAATAAGATGCGCAGGTGTTAAAAAGGGATGTTGCAGTCCTTGCAGAAAAAAGCTATTCACAGAAATATTCTCATTATTAAGAGAGGGTTGACATAAGTGGGCACAGATTCTAGAGTCTTTACCTTTCCGTTTCAACGACGATTCAAGAGTTTATCCATGACAAATCCCATTCAGCGTAGCCTTGTGTTCCTCACTCTAATAATTCTACCCATTATGGCGACTGCCCACGTAGACAGCAGCGCCTATGCCAATGGAGGCTTCTTCACAGGCATGATGCACCCAGTTTCAGGGCTAGACCATGTTATCGCCATGGTCGCAGTCGGTCTATGGGGCGCTCAGCTAGGCTTGCCTGCGCTATGGGTGCTTCCCGTAGCCTTCCCACTGATTATGGCACTAGGTGGCGCAGCTGGTGCAATAGGCATACCTTTACCAGGTGTTGAAATCGGCATTGCCCTATCAGGTGTCGTACTAGGCGCACTGGTTCTATTCAATGTACGAATGCCACTATGGGCAGCACTGATCCCCATCAGCTTCTTCGCCGTTTTCCACGGCCATGCACACGGCACAGAAATGCCCGCCTTCAGCCTACCACTACTCTATGCAGCAGGTTTTGTTATCGCCACAGGATTGCTCCACCTCTGCGGAATAGCCGTAGGAATGCTCTGGAAATGGCCAGTAGGACAATGGATCGTACGCGGCGCTGGTGGAGTGATTGCAGCACTAGGTGCATCCTTCCTATTTGCATAAGCCTTGTAGAAAGCTAGTCTTAAAAAACTAACTGACACAATCATAAAAGATCACTATACTACTCATTATTGAATATTTAGATTAATATAGTGGTCTTTTATGCCGACTCAGCCCGACAAAAGAAAATCCATCCTTTTTCCGAAGCAGCAACACATCCTGCAAACACTCGGCGAAAATATCAAACTCGCCCGCAAACGTCGCAAGCTCACCCAAAAGCAAATTAACGAACGCACAGGCATAAGCCGCACCACGCTCGGAAAAATAGAACGCGGAGACGCAGGCGTTTCCATGGGTCACTACCTTGCCGTACTCGCCGTACTCAATCTTGCAGATGATCTAGCCAACGTAGCTCTTGATGACGAACTAGGGCGCAAGTTACAAGATGCCAAACTATTAGGAAACCCCTAATGGAAGCCACACTCTGGGTCTATGCCGACTGGATAAGTGCTAGTGGAACAACATTTCCAGAGCCTATGCTTGTGGGTCAACTAAACGCCTCCACGATTAGAAACAAAGAACACTTCAGCTTCAGCTACGCACCCGAATGGCTAAGCTCACCCTATGCGCTCCCCATTGACCCAGAGCTACAACTCTTCAGCGGCAGGCAATTTAGTGATCAACAAAACTTCCGAATATTCCTAGACTCCTGCCCAGATCGCTGGGGAAGATTATTAATGAAGCGCCGAGAAGCCACCCAAGCAAGGCACGAAGAACGCCCCGCCAAACGCCTCACAGAAATTGATTACCTACTCGGCGTACACGACGAATATCGCATGGGAGGGCTACGCTTCAAAACCTCACCCGAAGGAGAATTTCTCGATAACAACAAGAAGCTCGCAGCCCCACCCATCGGCTCACTACAAGAACTAGAGCACGCCGTAAACCAAGTCGAAGACAACAAAACCGACGATCCAGAATACCTAAAATGGCTCTACATGCTTATCTCACCAGGCTCCTCCCTCGGTGGCGCAAGACCCAAAGCCTCCGTTATCGACAAAGACAAATCCCTGTGGATCGCCAAATTCCCCAGTAAATACGACGATTACGATATTGCAGGCTGGGAATATGTTACCTACAAACTCGCGCTCAAAGCGGGCATCAACATGGCAGAATCGCGACTCCAAAAATACAACAGCCGCTACCACACCTTCCTCACCAAACGCTTCGACCGCCAAGGCACACAACGACTGCACTTCACCTCAGCCATGACACAACTCGGCTACCATGATGGAGATTATGAAGCCAGCTACCTAGAGCTTGCAGAATTCCTCACCCACCACGGCTCACAAGCAAAGCAAGATTTAGAGCAACTGTGGCGGCGCATCGTCTTTAATATCGCCGTATCCAATACCGACGATCATCTCCGCAATCATGGCTTCCTACTGGATGACAAAGGCTGGAGACTCTCACCCGCCTACGATATTAACCCTGTCACACCCGCACACGGTTTACACCTCAATATCACCACAGATAACAACCAGCTAGACTTTGAATTAGCCATGGAAGTCATAGATTTCTTCCGTGTAAAGCCAGCTCGCGCCAAAGAAATACAGCAAGAAGTACGAAGCAGTGTTAGCCAATGGGCAAAAGAAGCAACGCAAACAGGAATAAAAAGAGAAGAACACAGCCAGATGGAACAAGCCTTCAACTACTAAAAAATGAAACTCATGCCTGCAAGTGGGTAGAGACGTAGCATTCTACGTCTCTATATTGCTAACGGTAGCACAAAAGAATTTAAGCATGTCTCTAGTCTAAAGGTTGAAAATTGAGGGAAAATCCTAATTAGAAGTGCTTTTTAGATAAAAAGCCTTCACCCCACCAATAATTAAACCTAATAATAAAAACAACCCAGTACCATAAATAATCACAAACCCACGATAAACGCCATCCACAAACATCACCATATAGATAAAGCTGATAATAAACCCAGCAACCCCCAATCCAAGCGTCCAAAATATGAGTGTATTTACTCTATGTAAAAATGTTAGCTCTGTTTGATATAGTCTTTTAGAAACGTCATGTTGTGCAATAAAATAGAATAATCCTGAGAATAAGAAAAAAATAATATTCATCATTGCGCCATCATAATCTATTGGTTTCCCATCAAAAAAAGAAAGAATAGGCACACCTAGAGAAATCACTACAATAAACAGAGAGAAAAATGCAAGAATCTGTAGCGCCCATGATTTTCTTAAGATCAAACCAAAGCCAATAGCCCCCAATAGCACTCCTGAAAATAAGCTACCTATATATAAACCACTTACTACCCCAACAATGGAAGCCAAAGAACCCACGATAAAATATAAGGCAATCGCCCATAAACTGATAATGATCCATTTTTCTTGTTTGGTATTTTCTTTCGTTAGTTTTAACATTTATTTTCACTTTATTATTTGAAGCCTTCTTGAGGAGACTTTGATTAGCCCTGTAATGCTTGAACTGGATATTAAAGGATATTATAGGCAATACCTCTATACACGACAGTTTTTCAGATCGCTTGTACTATCGAGCAAATATCTCGTAGGGTGCATTCCATGCACCATTTTCTAGATTAGACCCTGATCATTGGTGCATAAAATGCACCCTACAGCCAAATATATTTTTTCGTGTTACAGAGAGGCTATGCATAATAACTTCCTCTATATACGACATTTTTTCAGATCGCTTGTACTATCGAGCAAACATCTTGTAGGGTGCATTCCATGCACCATTTGCTAGATCAAATACCTGATCTCGTCATGATAAAAACTGGTAATGCCAGATATCTACGAAGATGTTTTTGAATAACCATCACCCCTTCTCACCCTGCAACAAATCAAACACAATCTTCTGAAAATCAGCCATCTTCACAGGATCAGATAACAACTGCATCATCTGATTCTGATGCGCCTCGCCACTCCCCATCACCGCATCATCCATTGCTCTGGGGAAATCACCCAACATTGCTTGCTCAGGTGAATTATTAGAAATCTGGCTCATCACCGCCTGATTCTCACTCACCTTGTCGCGTATCGTATGAGCATAATTAACCAAATCTTTCTGAGTTAGCTCATCCGTCACAAATACCTCATTCAAGCGTGTGATAATCAAAGATAAGAACTCCTCCTTCTTATCTTTAGGCTTTGCAGAACCCAACCCATCGCCAGGTTCCAATCCATACTCCGAAGAATCTTCTTTTAAGCGCAAATCCTGCTGACGTATTTTCGACAAACGATAATGGCTCAGCACCACATTATCCAAATCAATATCATCCTCATCCAGCAATGTCTCGCGCAACATAGGGCGCAAATTACGTGCATACAAACTCAGCTTTTCCAAATCCTTGTTATCATAATCAACAATCTGCGACATAAACTCATAGAAGCGTACAAACGTCCCCAAATCCTTTTTAAAAATCTCCAGCGCATCCTTTTCCTGCTTACACTCCTTAAAGCTGTTTTCAGCATTCGCAATCAAAACAGCATCGCTCGTTCTCTTGGTGCGCTCAAACATCTCCTTAGCTTCTTTAAACGCATCAATCGCCTGTGTATAACGCTTTTGCCAACGCACAACGGCTGGCTTACAGATATTAGCAATCGCCGCATTACTCTTATTCTTAACAAAGAAAGCCGTACAAAACTGCTCCACCTCCTGCCACTGGAAAACCCCCGCCGCACGTAGCTTCTCAAACAAATCAAAAATCAAATCAGGGTCAGAAACATCCGTCAGCTCTGCCGTTTGGTAATAAGGCTGAAAAGAATCCAAAACCTCCTCAGGATCATTAAAGAAATCCAGCACAAACGTCCCCGTATCCATCTTGCCAGGATAGGTTCGATTCAAGCGCGACAGCGTTTGCACACACTCCACACCGCCTAGCTTCTTATCCACATACATCGCGCAAAGTTTAGGCTGATCAAATCCCGTCTGGAATTTATTCGCCACAATCATCACCTGATAATCATCCGAATCAAATGCCTTCCGCATATCCCGACCTTTCAGGTTTGGATTCATGCCATTTTCAGTAAACTTTTCACCTATCAAATCTTCCGAATTCGGATCTTTTTTATTAAACTCAACATCACCCGAAAAAGCCACCATTGCATGAAGCCTGTCATAACCCTTCTCAGCAATATACTTATCAAACTGCAACTTATAACGCACTGCCTCTTTGCGCGAGCTAGTCACCACCATTGCCTTCGCTTGCCCATTCAACAAGCCCATCACATTATCTTTAAAATGCTCAATAACAACCTGCACCTTCTGAGCAATATTATAATCATGCAAGCGCACCCACTGATTCAGCTTCACCTTAGCCTTTTTGCTCTCAACCTCCTCATCCGAGCCCTGAATCTTTAAAGCAAGGTTGTATGCCACCTTATAACTGGTGTAATTCTTCAACACATCTAAAATAAACCCCTCCTCAATCGCCTGTCTCATGCTGTAAACATGAAACGCCTCAGGTTTATTATCAGTTTTTGAAGATGGCTCATCAGGCTTTGGCAAACGACCAAACAGCTCCAACGTCTTTGTTTTCGGTGTCGCCGTAAATGCAAAGTAACTCAAGTTTGAAGACTTACGCCGAGCCGCCACCGCCGCGTCCAATATTGCCTCTGTATCCAATTCCTTATCAGCATCGCCAGCGTGTTGACCATCAATCATCAACACCTCTTTTAACTGCCGTGCTGTAGAACCCGTCTGCGAAGAATGCGCCTCATCCGCAATAATGGCAAAACAACGCTCCTTCAAATTCACACTGTTCTCAATCGCCTTTAAAACATAAGGAAAAGTCTGAATCGTCACAATAATAATCGGCTGTGAATGCTCCAAAGCTGAAGCCAGCTTTTCAGATTTAGAACCATCCCCCTCCTGACGATTAATCCGCCCCACCACACCATCCACATGCTCAAACTGATAAATTGTTTCCTGAAGCTGATCATCCAGCACCGTTCTATCGGTAATAATAATCACCGAATCAAACTGCTTACTGCCATCCTCATCACGCAAAGAAGACAACTGATGCGCTGTCCACGCAATAGAATTAGATTTACCCGAACCCGCACTGTGTTGCACCAGATACTTCTGCCCAGCACCCTCAGTTTGCGCCGCGCCCACCAGCTTATTCACCACATCCCACTGATGATAACGCGGGAAAATCAGCGTTTCCTTCTTATACTTACGCCCCTCCCAATCCTCTTTTTCCTCAATTTCCAGATGCACAAAACGCGCCAGAATATTCAGCAAATTATCAGGTAGCAACACCTCATTCCACAAGTAATCCGTCGCGTATTGATTAACATCCTCAGGAATATCATTACCAGCGCCACCGTCCTTAGTGCCCTTATTAAAAGGCAGAAAATACGTCTCATCACCCAACAAACGAGTCGCCATATAAACCTCATACTGGCTCACCGCAAAATGCACCAAAGCACCGCGCTTAAAGGTCAATAACGGCTCAGGCTTCTTCGTCGCAGGATCAATAGCGAAACGGGTGGTCTTATACTGCTTAATGGCATTCTGAACCGCTTGTTTAAACTCCGATTTCAGCTCCATCGTCACAACGGGCAAACCATTCACAAACAACACCAAATCAATACGCCAAGCCTTAGCTTTCGTACCCGTTTCTTCCAGATGCTCTTTACCTGCCCAAGGGCTATACACCAACTCAGGCACAACCCGCAAACGATTCTGCTTATAACGCGCCAGCGTATCAGGGTTTAAATCATGCTCAGGCTTAAACTGACACAAACTAAAGCGCGTACCCCGATCACGCAACTCATGGCGTAACGCACCCAATGTACCAAATGTACGCATCTCTTTATTAGCCGCATTAGGATCAGCCTTATTCAGCTGATTAGCCACACGCTCAAGGAATTTTTGCTCAGGATTATTAGGATAAAGCTTACAGAACTTTTGCCACTGCTCATCTTGGGTCTCTTGCACAAAACCCAAAACATCCTCCTCGTAAAGCGCCAGCTCACGATTATAGTTCTCAGGTTTGCCCAACAACCAGCCATTGGATAACAGCTGACGAATCATATCGTTTTGAAAAGTGAGTTCAGTGGTTTTAGCAACCATAGTAGCAATCCCTGTTTTTTGTGCTTAATTTATAACACATAAACCCAAATCAAAACAGCGTTGTACACTCATATTCAATCATCGTAATGGTGCATGGAATGCACCCTACCTATTGCAACCTTGTCAATCATCGTAATGGTGCATGGAATGCACCCTACCTATCGCAACCTCATCAATCACACAACGTAGGGTGCATTCCATGCACCAGATCAACTACTCCCCAAACCCATCATCACCAAACACCTTCCCATCGCCACCCCAATCCAAAGGATAAACCCCATCCTTCACATAACGATGAAAAGTAGAATAACGCCACTCCCCAACCGCCTTAACCAGCCCATGCTTCACAGGGTTATAATGGATATAATCAAGGTGCCTCTCAAAATCATCATCATCCTGAATCTCATGCTCCCAAAACCGCCGCTGCCACAAGCCAGATTCATGACGCTTACGTTTTGATGCCGTCATTAAATTATCATGATAAATCGAACCACACTGCTTACTCACAAAACGCTTAATCATCGCCCATCGAATACCAAAATCATTGTCACCTTCAGGTAGCGTCCAAATACAATGTAAATGATCAGGCATCAGCACCCAGCCATCTATAGTAAAAGGGTGAATTTTCTGTACCTGTTGAATGCCCTCACGCAGAGCAGATTTAACATTATCGTTGCAAAGTATTTTTTGTCGGCGATGAGTCACAACCGTAAAAAAGAAAGTGCCGCCTTTAGTATCGGCACGTCGATAATTAGACATTAGATTATGTTGCCCTTAGCCCTGTTAATGGTGCATGGAATGCACCCTACCCATTAATAATTCAGACAATTTAACACACAACCGTAGGGTGTATTCTATACACCAGATAGCCCGCAAAACTCAACAACCTCTTATATTCAACCATTGCAATGGTTAGCTAATTGATTCCTATACCAGCGGAGCAAGATCAGGAAAATACCAAGCTTCTGCATGTTCGGGGATTTCCCAGCGTAAAGGTGATCGGCTACTGGTTTCGCTTAGTAAACCCTCTGCCTTCATCTGGCTTAACAAACGTCTCGCGCTACGCTCTGGCATCGCACATAGCTCAAGAGCCTGTGAACGCTCAAGCTCCCCCTGTATAAATGCGGTATATAACACTAAGCTTGCTGATTGTTTTAAACTCTTATCCATCCCTCTAACACGAAAATCATTGCGCGCTTGAATATAAGCATTAATCCGTTTACGCAAATTACCAAGATCAAGTAAATCACTCATATAAGTCACTTGATCAATCGCTGTATCCAGCATGTAATCACAAAAATTAACTAAACCTTTTTCTGTTAAAGCCCCACGACCATCAAAATCCCCTCGGCGAACCCCATCTGCATTTGCCAGCAAGCCTTTATATTGCGCTGATGACCTTGCCAACCCACGGCTTAAACACCAAGTTCCATAACTATCCAGACCTGCTGCTTTTAAAGCGGCATCAGTAAATAAACGCCCCACACGACCATTGCCATCCATAAAAGGATGTATCCATGAAAACCGATGGTGTGCCGCCATAATACTAATCAGCTTGCGATCACCCTTAAAATTTTTAGGGTGGTATGTCTCACAAAATCTTGTCACTAAAATATCTAGATCCATCGGTTCAGGTGCAATATGCAAACCAACATTTACCCCCCGTTTGCGCCATTCCCCTGCGACCACCTTATCAACTGGATCACCTTCTGTATTTTTAATAACCCACAAGCTTTCAGGAATATTAAGATAAAACTGCCTATGTAAATCGAGAATAAAATCAGGAGTAAAAATCTCATCCAAATCAGGAGATTGATCACGCACCCACTGCTGGACAGCCATATGCCCCAGTGATTCTTTTTGCAAATCTCGCTTAACGGGATCACCGCTATAATCACCACGCTGTGCTGCTCGAATATCATGTGGATGGGTTGCATTACCCTCAATCAAATTAGAATAATAAGAGTTAATAACCCACATATATTGTTCAAGCGTTGCAAGGCTGATAGGTGATAACTGCCCCGTTAATTTGGCAGACTGCTTACTTAACTCCAATACCTTATCGGGCAGATCAGATTCCCCCAAAGTCTTATCGCTGGGAATAAAAGGAGCCAAATCTAAAATAGAGGTACTCAATGCTATATCCTTACCATTATTGTCCTGATTGATGGCCGCTTATGGATGTATGTAAATATATGAGCATATTGAATATATTTATATTTGTCTACAAAATGTAGACAAATTTTGTCCGCTTTATTGGCTGGATAAAACAAGGCATCAAGAAAACCACAGAAGGGAAAGAATTAGAGTGTATTACCAACCACCAAAGAAAACTCACCGTAGGGTGCATTTTATGCACCAATAGCCTCGAATGAAATCAGAGGTGATTCCAAACAAGGTATTTCAATCAAGCAAGGTCGTGGTGCATGAAGCCCCAATCACCGAAGATAACCACCGTAGGGTGCATTTTATGCACCAAAACCCCAAAAGAGAACGGAGGTCAATTTTCAAATACGACATTCAATCAAGCAGGGCCGTGGGTGCATGAAACCCCACCCACCGACGATAACCACCGAAGGGTGCAT
>JAUTBZ010036337.1:0-19017 GCA_032361785.1 Lepetodrilus galriftensis
GGTATCTTCTGTAACAGTCCGATTGCCATGATGTCAAATTTATCCGCTATAGTAAGTGCTAGGTGACCATAGTATCGCTCATTAACATAGTCTAGGAAAATACTTCCACTACCCACTACGGCTCCAGCATCTATTAGAATAGCTATTCCCGTAGGTGGTACAAATTCTAAGGCTATATTGGTTCTTCCAAAGTCTATACTATCTTCACTTGTCTCTGGACTCGTATTATTATCTCTCAACCTTGCTACGAAGCCCATGCCATCGGCTGTAGCTTCAATAAATCCTATCCTCAACCCTGCACCTATAAATCTTGCATAAATATCCGTGCCACCCTCTGGAAGGGTCTCTACCCGCAGTTTGACGGCATCTAAAAACAGGATGTTGAAAATGTCTATATTTAGCGGTATCGTTCCATTAAATCCGACCTCATCTGTTCCGCCTACCGTAATACCATTATTCCATGCTAGCTGTATATCAAAGTCTAGGGGTTGACCCTCAACGAAATTGAGGTGTTTTATGTCTATTAGGTTGGGGAGAATTTTGTCTAGGATTGGGAGGTTGGGGGTTGGGAGGATTTTGGTTTTTACTCCAAAATGCCATAGGCTGTCAATATTGCCTAGGTGTAGTTCTTCAAGGGTGATAGTGACTGGTGGGCCTGTTACTAAATTTTGTTCTCCTGTTATTTGGAGGAGGAAGCCGTTTGCAATTGTGACATTTACGTTTAACAATCCAACATCAGAATTCTCTTCATTAAGATCAAGTTTTCCCATTATGGTACTTGAAACAATCTTATTGTGATGGAACACTACATAAAATTGATTTAATAATAAGGTTTTATTACCAATTTTAAATCTCAACAATCCATTACTAGTATAACCTGTTGTAGATATTTCTGTTATATCCTGTGTTGCATGATTATACTTGAACAATCTGTTGGCTGCATCTCGAATATAAAGATCAATTTCCTCCAAGATTCCATCTATTTCCTTAGCATATGACAAAGTAAAAGAAGTGACTGGCAAAACCTCTCCTTCCGTCAAAGGCTCCCCTTCAACTAAATCTAATAATTCACCGCTAACCACAACAATCTTGTTCTCAGAATCAATTACAAAACCATCTGGATAGGCATGTGAGTTTTCACCTTCATTATCTGTAATAACAACATTAACCAATTCTTCAAGAATAGGATTTTCTAGAGCCCGCATGCCAATAACTCCTGAAACTCCTCCTTCCGACCCTACTATGCAATTTTTGATATAGATTTCTGAAGAATTATCTTCATGAGAGGCTAAGAACGGTGGTAAAGTAATGACAGCTTCTTCTACGTATATTCCTTTGAAGGAATTGGGGCGACCATCTGCTGTTGCTTCTGGGATGTTTTTGTCCGTTCTGAAATCAACTTTTAAATTATCGAAATGAATAATCAATCCTGTTTCGCCAATTTGAGCTGGCTCAAAATCAAAAGAATCATCTGAATTAAATTCAATTCCCTTTTCAGAGTGATAACTCAGACTTCCAGCATTATATCTAAGTATGGCTTTCCTACTTTCATCAGGATTAACAATCAAATTCACATTTCCATCATCCATCATTGGCTTCAACCAGGTTCTTGGAAATTCTAAATCCAAATTGACATGCTGGATTGACAAAGAGAATTTAGGCCTAAATAGTTCTAATACATTTTCAGCTGCAAACTGTCCAGTTATTCCAGAAAACAAAGTAAACAAGTTCTCAAAACTGGCTGGGGTATCATTTGTCACTGAAATCACTTCATCTTGAATGTAAGTTAGAAAATCAATTTCATTTTGCTTAAAATGATTAGTTATTGCTAGTTCAATTTCATTTTCATTCCCAGGTAAATCCGTAGACATATCATCATAGTCTAACTTCGAATTAAAATCACTAACGAAACTGTTAAAGGAAGAATCATAAAATTGTTGAACACATTCTCTTAATAATCTTTCATTTGTTAGATTCAAAATTTTTGCAACTAAATCAAAATAATCCGATACAACAACTAATTCAGAAGGATCAAAATATTTCACATACTTAAGAATTGGTATGTTATAATAAAGCTGAATAGGAATTTCAGTTATAACTGCTGATTCTTCATCTGTGTCACTGTATGAAGGATTAAGTAGAAGCCCAACACCTTCATCGCCACCAAATATATTCAGATTAATTTCAGTCCCAATTATTAACGATAATCTGTAAAAGCCTATATCTCTACTTGCACTTATTTCTTGGTAAAGACCTTTATAAAAGAGCTTATTAAGCACCGATATTATAGATGATTTTAGAGGATCTGGTATATTTTCAACCTTAACAAGATTAAGAACTGATGGATAAAACTGAGACATTGTTATATGAATTTAATTGACTTGAATTATTTTACCACTATCTGAAATTTCAAATTTCGAGGATTTTAATATTTTAGTTGAATGATTACGATGTTCACTTTTATTATATTCTTTGACATTCTTTACCTCGTAACAAAAATCAGTGTTCCATTGAACGGTGTTTGTAAATCTAAAATCCCGATATTCCATGTTGCGATAAATTGTTCTACTATCAATAATTTCAGCCGTTGAACTGTATGTGTTTAACTGAATAATTACAACGGGTGTAAAATCACTAAAGGATTGATAGATCCATCCTATTACGGTAATATTTGAGTTCCTTTTAAACTGAAAAATAGGATAGAAGTAATTACCCGATTCAAATTTTTCATCATCCAATTTAAACGCCACTTGCCCGTCCTTTTTGGATATAAAATTAGATGTCATCCTACTATAATTCAACTTTTCATGTGGAAGCAATTCAGATTTATTCCCTTGTAATTCACTGATTGAATCAATTAGAACAGAAATTTGAAAAGGCAAGTTAACTTGCCGTATTTCTGAACTTAAAATTTCAAATTCAGATTTAAGATTTGCTATGTTAAGATTGATTTTTCTAGTTTCATCAAAAGATTTGAAATCTTGATATAAAGGTTCAAGTCCCAACTCAAATTGGTCCTTTTGAACAGTGCGAATAAATCCTTTTGAATTAATTCTAAAATGCTGATAATTAACCTGTGGGTTAGTTTCATAATTTGAATAATTAATAGAATGCACTTCGCCACTTGAAAATACTTGAATCCCAAATTTATTATACTCATCTGAAATAAATAATCTACCAAGAATCCTATGACTAATAATCTTATTGTCTTTGTAAGTACATAGAATGTAAAACGTTTTTTCATCTTTAGAAAACGTTGAAAGAAAAACTGAATATTCAAAAACCTTAAATTTCTTTAAAATTCTACAACTGAACAGATTAAATGAAGAATTAAGTGGAATCAAATAGCTTAACAATGTGTCAGAAAAGACAAGAGGCTCATCGTATTTGGTGAGATTTTCACATTTATAGTAAGAATTAATGTCCCAGCCCCATAGCTCTTTTAAATCTTGTTCCTCATTCCCAGTAAACGAATCAAAGTACCTGAAATGTTTTGCATTAAAAATAAAAGGCAAATCTTCAAAAACCAATTCGCTAAGATATTCATTGAAATTTTCAATGTCCTTTGAAGGAGGTCTTTTCATGGTCTCATTCAATTCCCCATTATATATCTCATTTAAATTTCGATCTAAATCAGTGGAACTATCATCTTTTTCATTGCTGAACTGACAACTTATAAAAAATCCAAATAACAGTATGACAATTATATCTTTCATCAAATAATTAATACCTAAACTGTGGAACAAATCCTTGAACATGCAAGTGGTGGTGATGTTCATCAAGTTTTACACAATGATTTAACACACTTCCATCTGAAAGAAAATGACTATAACATAATTCAGAACGAGCATATCCAAATTTGTGGAGACTTTCCAAAAATTGATTTTGTCTAGGAACATCAATTGTATCAAATGTCGTATGCACCACCCCTCCAGCCAAATCAACTTCTGGTATAAGACCATCTAACCTGAGATACTTAAAATCTATATTATTACCATTTATATGTGTAATACTGGGATGACCATGACCATTCATACCCACAGACCCGTTTGTTGTAATATCTATATAGCCACAATCAATTATAGCACCAATTATTGCAGAAATCCTTTCGGGATTGAAATACTCCCTATTTGTATCCTCAGTTAATCTAATAATCAAATTTTCATTATGAAAATGTTCAAACTTAAATTTTGTGTTTCCATTAAAATCACTAAACTGGGTCGTTGTTAATCTAACTAAAGGCGCACTCCTTTCACCTAATACTCCATCAAAAGTATACCATCTACGCTTACTTCCAATATGAACAAGTTGCCAATTAGTGCCTTGTGGTTGACTATAAAATCCATCCGTCCATCTTTGAGCCCAATTCAAATCAAATATTCCCAAATCATATACTGTGTCATCATCTTCAATTAATGATGTATGATATAAAAACTTAACATATCTTATTAGATTCTCAACATAATTTTCTTTGCTAATCGTACCATCTGGATAAATCAGTTGAATAATGATTGGTGCAATTAATTTTGAATTCAAAGTAGAAACATACTCAGTTTCATCAGAAGTAATAACTTTTATTATCAATTCACTTTCATTAATATTCCCATTGTCTGGTAGTAAGAGGTCATTCCATGCGTTGTAATTATCAGAATTCAGTTCTTGGAATGTAACTTCAGCTACAGCATGTTCTCCATCAATCGTAGCAATAATTTCCGTTTGACTTTCACCATTACAAATTAAGGGTAAAGGATTATCAGAATCAACCAACAAGGTCTCCTCTTCATAAACTGAAAATGTAATTGATTCATCAAAATTTGTTGTTTCCGCAACGATATATAAAGAAATACCTGGAAGAATTTCACTTACTCGTTCATATTGATATACCGTAATATCTCCAACTGTAATTTCTTTTCGTTCCGCAAAAAATAAATTTAACCGTATGTCAGGAGTAAATACTATTCGGGCATATTCATCTTCAACTGTGAGTGATAATAGGGGTTCGTCTGATGAGAACTTAACGTATACTTCAATATCATCATCGAATTCATCTCCATGAGCATTTTCATAGGCTACGCTATCTGACGCTTCCACATTATAAGGGATTACTATCTTACGTTGATTAACTAGCAGAAAATGGTATGACGATCCACCATTCCACAATAGAGCATCATCATCCGAAAATCCACTATCAGAATCAAACAACTGAACGGATAAAGTATTATTGATTAACCCTAAAGTTTCTACACATAAAAAAATAGACGTATCAAAATTTGTTGCAGTGATTTTGCTTTGTAAATCACTCATCCAATACGCTTTTGTAATTTGTGGTCTTGCCTCGACATAGGTAGACATCACATAGTCATAGTCAAGATTGTGATCTGGATAATTCCTATAGGGCTCTATGTTGACCGACCTTTGGTCGAGCCATTTGGAAAAAATAATTGTGAGTCGATTAACCATATCCCCATTGATCTCTACAATCTCCATAGTAGCTAACGTATATCCAAAATTATCCACAGCTTCTATAAATCTTTCTTGGGCAGATTCATCCGTAAAGTCTTCCTCCTGATCAGGTATTAATGCCTTATTTCGTATTATTATATATTCATGATCTCCGTCCATCTGCCCTCCATCAACCCACATAATCCATGAAATACTTTCTTTATCTGCATTAAATTGATTCAGGGCATCGCCTGAGGGGTTTGTTACCTCAACACCATCAGTCAAATATTTATATTCCGACAATTGATATACAGATTCAAGGGCATTTGTAATAACTGTTGGTCCAACCAAAGTTTTTGGAAGACTAATTCTAACGGGGTCACTGTCCACAACATTTTGTATGGACACAATATTACTTGGAGTGGTAGATAAAATCATAATTCTTGTTTTCGACTTAAAAAATAATCATAGGCATAAATCATAGCTATAGAAAGCGTATAAATCAGCTGATGGATAATGAAATATTTCACCTCTAATATTTCAAAATCCCAATTTCTAAACCTAACATTTTTAAATTGTGAAGGTCTAATTCGCAGAAAAGAATATATTGTGATACTTAGAAAAAGTAAACCGACCACCAATTGAAAAAAAACATTACTTGTTAAAACTATTTTCTTTCTGTCTAAGACCATCAAGAATACCACCATAATGATAGATGCTATTATTTCCAACAAAATTTCACTACTTTCTTGACTCCAATGATCTTGATAAATAATTGACGTAAAACTAAAATTTACTATAAAAAGCAATATCATCTTAAGATGAAATTTCTTTAAAAAATCATTTGGCTTAAAAAAAGAAAGCTCTGCCGATATATTAATAATCAAAGAAGTTAATGTCAATAATAATATGAAAACTGCAATATTCATTATTCTATTTTTTTTGTTCAGTATAATTATGTTTAGAAAATTCAACAACCCTCTTCAGCAAATATCTTATGGTTAGATACCATCCAATATTGAAAGGTATTGCCGTTAGAATAAGAACCGGAGTAACCATGAGTGCATGAGGAATAACATCTTTTATCTTTTCAAGAAATGTAGGTTTTAATAAGACAGGTATGTCACCAAAATACTTGTCATGATCAGACCAAAGCACTCCACCGAACAATGAAGTAAGAACACACCACAGAAAAAAAAACAATATCCAATAATAATTAATCTTCTTCTTATTCCATTCACTAAAAGGCAGAAAAAAAAGCGAAATAAAAAGAGCTAACACCATGCAACTCATGTAGGCATATGGTGCTGAATGAACATATCTAATAGGTCGATACCACGCCAAACCAAGGAGGCTATGAGAAAAGAGCAATATATAGATTTCGTAAAATCCAATACTAATTATAAAAAATAGGGCCGACACAAAAGTTATATTCCTTATTTTATCTAACATTATTCAAAGGTCATATTAAACGTTATCTGATCCACAAGAGGCAACTCAAATTCCTTAATGTCAGAGTATCTATGATGATCCATACCGAGCCCCATTTCTTCACGATATCTTCGGTAATCACTATTTCTTATTGAAAAATATTGTGCCGTACCTAAACCAATCAATAAATTGTTGGCATAAAGTTGCGGATTGTTACCGCTATTGTTTTTTAGAAATGGTGGCAGTGTAATTGTTGCCTCAGAAATAAATACTCCTTTAAATTCTTTTGAACGACCATCTAAATCTGCCTCGGGAATGTTTGTTTTCTCACTTAAATCGACTTTGAGATTATGAATATCAATTATAACTCCAGTATTTCCAAGTTGCGCAGGCATACTAGTATTGACAATAAGATCCAAATTATATCCAATTCCTACCTCAGAGTTTGCATAAAATTCTGCTTCAGCAAAAGTTAAAACTACTTTCGGATTACCTTGATTATCTTCAGGAATCACCGTAAAAGATTCACCAGATTCATCCTCATTAATAGGGTTAAGGCCCAATTCATTGTATACTGGCTTTAACAAGTTTCTTGGGAACTCAATACCAGAGGAAAGTTTTAAGCCAATTCGTGCTTTAGGTAAAATTAAATCTCTAACATACGAATCCAAGTCGGTTGGTAAAAAAGAATTGAAATATACTTTGAGCTTATTTTTTATTTCCTCATCACTTGGAGCGCTCGCAATGTAGATTCCAAATGCAACATAAGAACTCAGCTCACCGCCAGACTGTTCATGAATTTGTTCAGCTATTCCTTTCAATCGAGACACTCCTTCTTCAACTGGCAGGATATTAAATCCATTAGATGGGCTATTCAATTCGTTAACAAACTGATCAATCAACGGGGTATTTCCATCTTCTTCAATAAAAATATTGATGAAATGTGCCAAAGCTTGTTGTTCTGAAATATTTAGAGCCCTTAAGACAGTTTGAAAAATATTTTCAAAAGAAAATTCGAAATTTGATAGATTAAAATCTCTTAAATAAGAAAGAATTTTCCATTGATATGCTATTTCTATTGGAAATGCAGAAATGTTAAAATCTGCTGAAGAACCTAAATCAGGATTTAAAACTAGCGATATACCAGAACCAAAAATTTCAATTTCAATCCTATCTTTAGATACTAGTGTTAAACTATAATAGGCGGCATCACCAAATGGGCTTTTGTTAAATTGTAAATCTTTGTAATGAAGTTTATCTAATACAGATTCAATACTATCCTTTATAAAATCCAAAAACTCTGGAATATCATCCATATCAACAATAGAAGATACGGTTGGGTAGAATCTTTTAGAAAGAACTGGTGGAATTATTATATCTGGCATTCTTCTATATATTATTTTATGATTTTACGAATTATTAATTTCTGTTTGAAAGATTTTAGAGCTATAAAATAACCAAGATAGAATAAATCCTGAAATGAACCTTTTGATATACTTATCACCGCCATCTCCATGTGCTCCTCAAATAAAGCGTGTTCAACAATTTCGAAATTTGTCGAATACTTCATGTTGTATTCTTTTATATAATCTTCGCGCGATATATTTTCATCTTGAGACAGCATTATTAAAAAATTAAATTTTGCCTCAAACTCAACTAAGGTTTTACGATTACATTCCCATTCTTTATTCTTCGCAATATATCCCCTCACATAATTTAGATGATTTATAAGGAATTCTTCACTAGCCTGCTCGGGATTAATTATATTGTGGGTTTGAATATCATGTTTACACATATAATTTCCGATTTGGTATCCATCTTGGAACATTGAATCGTTAAATAAACTATACACATTTCTAGTATTAATGATATAATCTGGTGCATCGCTAATAAATAAACGGTTCTGTACTATCGGATAAACTCCTCGATAAATACATAATCCATCATTCGTTTTCTTAAATCTGTCTCGACTATCATTAGCCCATATCCCTTGAATCTTATTAACGTGCTCGCAAAAATATGATAATAGGGCAATCTTAATTTCTTTCATAATTATTAATTTTAATATCCAACTCTGACTTTATCTATTAACACTAAATTTATATTTGGAAACATAGCGTTAAATTCTTGTATTACACCTTGACATGATGAGCAATATGCGTGCTCGGAAATAATTTTTGTCTTACTTTTAATTATCATAATTCAACCCTAAATTTGAAATTGATAAAAGTATATTCCTAAACAAAAAAAATCTAACATAGTTCCAGAACTAAAACTTACTTCACAAAATTCTTCTCCTTCAACATTTTTGTTTGACACTATTTGAAAATCAGTACCGTACTTTTCGTTAAAAGAACTCAATATCAAAGATCCTAAAGAGAAGTCCATCCTTAAAACAAAGATATATATGTCATCCAGTTTATCGTATTCGTTAAAAGTTGAATTAATTTTAATAACCTTTTCAATAAGATCATCAGATAAAGACGAATTATGATTTAACGCTCCCGACAATAGGAATCCAGACGAAAAATGAGAATACATTGGAAAATGATACTTTTTTTTACCGTGATTGAATTGATTTTTATTTTGCGAATAAATTACATCACATACGGTAAAATTTCTATTATCAAATTTGTTTCTATCCAGAGAAAAAACAATCATCGATTTCTGTGGAAAAGACACTAAAAGCCAATCATATATCTTATCATAAACATATTCTGGGAGTAACACTTTCGTTTTATTAAATATCATATTATTAATTATTGCGTATACTTAAGAGCATCAACAAGTATTATATCCACATTCGGGAACATATTACTGAATTTTTTCAAACTATTGACACAAGCTGGACAGTAAACTCTTTCCGAGGCAATCATTACCGTCCCTGTGACATCCTCAAATACAGATGTTGCGGTTGCTTCTGGTTTCAATAATCTAATTGTAGCTTGAATATTTCTGTATTCCGAATCAACATTTCTCATCCATGATGTCGGTGAGCCGGCCAACTCAGATGGGAATACTTGGATAGCAGTTTCCGAGACTAAGAGATCAAAGTCAGCTTGAACAGTTTGATCTTGAAGGCTCCTGAAATTTTTAGAATCCGTTATGGGATCTATTACATCATCAAAAAAATTAGGCCTGCCTGGAATCACTCCATCCATAAAACAAAAATTTCTGTTTGGATAAGGAATACCAAGACTAACCCTAGCGTCTATAATCCTGTTGACCGCTGCTTGGGTCTCAATAGCATTTCCTCTTCTTGCCCTATCAATTCCCAGATTACGGACATTTCTAATAGTTCTAATCTGATAATCGACATCATAATCGGATGCAGCATTTTTCCTAAGAACCGTCAATTCTGCAAATAATCTTTGCCTTTTTATTGACAATCCATCAACATCTGCCTTTGTCATAGCTCCAATTAAACTGTGATTATTTAATAATGCATCTACTTCACCCAAAAATTCAACAGCTCTATTGACTCTGTAAGCCCCATACATAATGTCGGCTGAAATAGACGTGCCCCCTAGAATTATGTCAAAATAATTAAGACGTTGTTTTATTTCAATCCAATCATTTGGATACGCCTCAATCAAATATTCTTCAAACGTATCAGTATTAATAGTTATAGCATACACTGATCCAACAACTTCATAAACTCCTAGAAATGCTCTAATAAAAAGTGCTGCACGAACGGCAGCAAAAAATTGTCCGAAACCAAATGCCATTGATAACACTTGCAAACCTAATATTGAGTTGTCAAATATTTCCTTAGTGCTTTTCTTTTCAAGCAGATAATCTATATATCCTGCGAACGTTATAAAACTCTCATTCCTACAATCTGTATATTCACACAAATCAAGGAAAGAAGGATTGGAAATAAAAGTAACTGAGATTAAATCAAAATGATTTAATGTAATTTCGGTTTTAAGATCATCAATACAAGTTATTGTAGTATGAGGTCTTTGACCTTCAACCTTCTTAATTTTAACTTTTGTACATATAGATTCTGTAAACGTGATCGAATCATCATTTTGTATTAAAGATGAATAATTAACCTCTCCAACAAAATTAGTGTTTACTTTTTGGTTCCAAATAAAATTATATGAAAATAGGTTGTTGATATCTGTAATATTTTCAACCACGTATCCATCATCTGTTTGAACGATTTCATTTTGTGCAAGAACTAGTCTGTTTATTTGATTAACAAAACTTGTAAAATTATTTGGTCCACCAAAATCATCCAAACGGTAAAAAAGAGCTTTATACAGAGACCCAACTTTCCGTCCACTAATTACACTTATATCAACATACTCAATTCTAGTACTAATTAATAAACCCAAAAATTCATCTGCCTGCTCTGCAGTTACTGATTTAATAAGTCTAACCGCTAAAGTCTCCCTTCCATAGCCAGGTCCAAATCCAAAATATGACCAAACATTGTTTGTCATATAGTCTTTAACTAATTCACTCAGCAATTCAATCTTTTCGACTGGACTTAACACACGTAATTCAATCTTATTAAAACTCCAGGCTAAAATCACTTTTTTTTGCAATTCTTCTGCAACCATTATTTGTGCTCTGTTGGCATTAAAGAATTTTTGATAATCCAATAGAAAATCTGCATAATCTCTATAATCTTGATTATCGTAGTACAAATAACTAACATCAACCTCTTCGTTAACAGAAGAAAAGTCCACTACCTGCGATTCGAAAACTGGCAACAAATTTAATGGTCCCAACAAAGAATAAAAATCAGGGTCATTATTTTTTAATTGCGTTAGTATTTGTGCAACATCGGCAAGAACATCTCCCTCAATTAATTCCAGCTGTCCCTGTGCATTTGTCACTTCTCTTCCAATAGCTGTATTGATGAAGTTACTATAAATAGGATCAGTTACAGACTCCATACTTTTATCAGACAATACTCCATCTTTATACATATAGAGACTCCAACTCGTGTATCCATTTACTATTTGAAGATCTTTTGCAATTGCATAACCATAGTTAACCTCCGTCAGCAAACTTAATTCCTGATTCAAATCCTCTTCAGGATAAACAAAGACAGTAATATCAAATAGTTTTTGGTCCCAAAAAAACCGTTCCCTTTTCAAAATTCCATCTATGAAAGTTTGTTCTGTATATTTATCTAGTCGGCTTTTCTGCTGTGCTGTTATTTCTTTCTCGAATTCGTTTATATATTTTATTGTTGTACTCATTTCACGATTTATATTCAACAAAAATACGGTTAATTTGATTATCAACCAAATAGAAGGGATTGCGCCAGCTAGTGGCCATGAAATTCTTTTGCAGCTTGCATTGGATATGCTTGTCCTCGAACAATTACATTTGGTGGTTCAATGATAATACCTGTGTCACCAACTGTCTCAGCATAATGGAAATCCTCATAGTCAACATTCGCTTGTGTTCCTGAGATTTGAGCGATCTCAATCTCATCAATTAGATCCTCTAATTCATAAATCTCGAAATATGTGGATGAGAGTCATTTTTGGTTGTTTTGTCCCTTTATTAAAAGGTATATCATCCGTAATACTTACCATCCCCATCATGACTTAAAAGAAAAATCGATACCAAGGTTTTTTCTTCTTGAAATCAATCCACTCTTGAATTAACTCTTTTGCAGCTTGCATTGGATAAGCTTGTCCTAGAACAATTACATTTGGTGGTTCAATGGTAATATTTGTGTCAGTAACTGTATCTGCATAATGGAAATCTTCAAAGTCAACATTTGCCTGAGTTCCTGGGGTTTGAGCAATCTCAATCTCATCAATTAGATTCTCTAATTCATAAATATTGAAGTATCTAAGTGTTAATGCCCATGGAGCAGACAAACTATTACTAGAGCCATCACTTTCTAAAAACAAATAAGTATCACCCCATTTTTTAATTTTAATAAATTTTAATCCATACTCTTCTCTTCTTGTCATAATTTTAATTCTATATATATTAATAAATCAACGTATTCTACACTAAACTGAGCCTCTCTAATTCGCCAATTGATTTCTACTGTGACATTTTTATTCGAACGGACTTCTTCTATAAGAACCACCATCAACAGACCCAAGAAATTCTATCCACTCTTCCAGAATTTGTGTGAGATCAATAAATGAAATTTTAATGACCAATAAGGGGTCATTGAATGTCCCTTCATCGAAATACACAAAACCATCGTTTAAATCAAATCTGACACTAACCCAAGCTTCTTCCAATACAACAATATTATCACCATCGGATTCGAATCCGTTCCATTGACCACCTGCAATATCTTGCATAAGTTCTATAAAACCCTCTGTTCCTCCATAAATAGCCTCTTCAAGTAATTCTGCGACATAAACTTCCCAATGAAAAAGATCATCATTGAACGTCACATTACAAACTGGACTGTCTGTAAATCCCTGCTTTCTTGATATTAGGAAAACTAAATTGTACTCTTGTGTTTTTTCATAATAAATAATTATTCAAATACTATTGTAATCATGTAAAAATCTTCAACTACCTCTCCATTAAATTCTGTGTAATTCACATGTCGCAGTTTAATCTTTGTACCATCTGTAAAATAACTAGTGTATTTAGTTATGACTTGCGGATAATCATATCCATATTTTATTGACTTAACAACTTGGTGATTAATCAATGATTTAGTCTTAAAAGCAATGGCATATGCATGTTCAAAAATAATTTTATCCAAAGACCAGTCAGGGTTAATCATCGTTTTGGGTTAATTTTTTCCAATTCTCACTTGTTTAACATATTTCCCATTTATTTTCTGTGCGCCTTGATTCAAACCAGAATATCTATAAAACAAACCTTTAGGATCAAAATTGACATGACCTTTTGGATGCTGAATAAGTTTTGTAACTTCTAGGCAGACACCTACCTCAATGATATCATTTTCCATTCCTTCTGGGGTCGTTCCATTCCAACATGTTGCTTCTATATCTACAACTACTATTTTATCTAATTTTCTTGCCATTATATTCGTTCTAAAAATTGGGTTCTACCGGAAGTAAGTTAGAATAATAATCCAACTCACCAGGGCACATAATTTCATCAACAAACTGACTACCAGCATCATTTATAAAACTACCCAAATTATTCCAGTACCCGTTATTATTTATAAAATGACCACTGTCTTTTATTTGAATTAAATTCTGATTATCATCAAAAGAAAACTTAACAAACATGCCATCTCCAAAATTGCTCTCGCCAGGAACAAAATATTCATCATCTAATCTATTTGTAAGCCCTCCTGTATAAAAGAACTTCTTAGACCCCTCCTTTGCCAACATTGTTTGAGAATCAAAAACTATAAAAGCTATTCTCCTTCCAAGACTGTCATAGACCGACTTAGTGAATTCAGATTGCATATCAAAATTATCATCATAAAATGTTGCTGTTATAATAGTATAACTGTTGACTACTTGTTTATCGGTATAAATAGTCCACAAGCCATCACCCAAATCTTGCAACACAGTTTGCACATCTTCGTCAGGGGAAATATAATACCCCCCCCCCACAAATCACCTTCTCGAAAAACCTCTTCTTTTTTTAATTCATCGTCAATTATAAATTGTTTTCTGTAAACAGAAAGCAATAAAGCTTGCTGCATAGTTACTTCTTTTTTATTTTCATCGGTATATTTTATTATTGTACTCATATCTTTATTAATATTTAAATTTCATAGATGGTGAAACATCGAACCCACTATCCTTTATTATCACTGCAAAGCCAATATCACTTATCAATCCATAAGGAGGTTCTTCATCCCAACAAGTAGCTTCCAAATCAATTACAACTATTTTATCTAATTTTCTAATCATTTTATATAAAGTTTATATTGGTTCCAGTATAGCATTTAGATAATAACTAAGATCTGGGTTGCCCGGCAATTGACTTTGAAGTAGAGTTAACTCGGTGGGATAAAAGGAATGATAATCTTTATGTCCAAGACCAGGAATATTAACATCTATTTTATCTAGGCTACCATCTTCATTATAATAAGCATTAAATATTGTATCCCCCTTTGCTGCTTCCGCTCCTTCTCCATAATAAGCCTTTTCACAATTCTTATACGATGTTGGCTCATTTTGACCGATTTCTTCAAGTTCTACATAACAAATCTCGTTGTCATATTGATCCATAAGCACTTTGTAATTTTCAACATAAATACCATTTTTATACGTAGTACAATATTCTTTTTGTCTATTACCATAAATTACGATGGGTTCAACAATGGTGATAAAGACATCATAATCACTAAACATATTGAGTACATCAAGAATACTTTCGCTAGGTTCACGATAATAAAATATTTCCGTCAATATTGCTTTTTCATAGCATTCCTTTTTCTTAACAATGCCACTAACGTAAAAGAACTTTAGACTATCCTCCTCCAACATTGCCTGCTGCTCTGTTATTACATTATTTATCAAATCTTTATATACTATTTCCATTTTAATTTTTTTCACGTTAAAAAAGTATCACACATACTACTCTTCCAATCTTGCATGTATAAAATAGCTAACATCAATGAACGTATAATTACTAAATTCCGATGAAGACGGACAATCTTGATCATCTAACGCAATACCATCAATTACTTCTTGTACATCAAATTGAAATTCATTAAAAAAAGTGATTTCAAAATACCAACTGCTCCTCCCCCCCAATAGTTCTGGGCTCATTATATGTAAATACTTCGTAGTATCCTCAAATATTGGTTCCATTGTATCTTTATCTATTCCTTGCTCGCAAATTAAAACATCATTTGAATCGAATAAATATTGTCCACGTCCTCCTAAATTTCCATTTCGGAAATAATATCTCCGGTATTGAATATATTTTGTACCCAAAGGCTGTTTTGGTTCTGCAAAACTTACAGTTCTACTTACCATCACTTTAAACTCATTAAGTAACTCTAACTCGGAATCTTCAGGATCAAGATTATACTTAATACTTGTTAGTATATCCTTCCAATAACTTTCAATCATTTTAACATTTCCATCAATACTGTGAATCTTATCATAATTTCCTTTGACCAAAGCCTGTTGCTCAGTGGAGTCCTCATCATATATTTTATATCTTACATCCATTTTTATTTGTTATTATTACTTTTATTTTTTGTTGATTACTAATCAATAAAGAACCTCGCATGAAGAAAATAGTCCGTATTAATATCAGATGAAAATTCATTTATTTCATTCAAAAATTCATTTTGGCGAATTGGTCTATCCCATTCTTCTCCATTAACTTCAGGAAAAATAGATTCAATTAAATTTTCATCTCTAAAATTTATAATATACCTATAACTTTCAAAGTCTGGCTCCAAAAAAGATGACCCAGTAATATTAAAATATTTGGTTGTATATTCATACATAGGACTTAAATCACTAACATTCAACGCTTGATCGCAAATCAATAAACCATCTGGACTATATAGTGTGCGGTACCTAGAAATTATTCCCGATCCATTATACCACCTAGAATTTTGCATAAATAATAACCCCAATGGAAGTTTTCTATCTACAAAAACTACTATTGAAGATATTTCCATAAAACTAGTTAACAAATCACCCTCATTTTCGCCATCATCAAGAGAATAGGTCAAACTAGATAATATAGATTCACGAAATTTTTCTATTCTCTTTATTCCCAAATCATTTGAATACACTTTCTCATAAGAAGGTGAAACTAGAGCCTGCTCCTCAGATGCAGATTTACCGTAAATTTTATACGTTACATTCATATTACGCTTTAATATTTAAAAAAATTTAGTCTCTGGTTCAATACTCCATTCAACTTGTTCCTTTATTGGCCGAAACACAAAATCAATCTTAGGCTCCTCAATATTTAATATTTCAAGAAGATCCGACAGTGGAGTATTATACTTTTATTATATCCTAAAAATTAACTCAGGATTGAACTTTTCTGAAACTTTTTTTAACTTTCGGAGATATCTCCAAGATCTCCGATTTCTCCATCTCCATTTCCCAATATGAATACTAACGTAATCAGCCCTAATCGGTTCGAGAATATGATCCTGTGGAATTTCTATATGATCTGCATAAACGACTATCTGGGATTTCTCATCACATCTTTTAATAAAATCAGGAAAGCCAATAAGAGTGTCGCACATTATTATCAATTGACCAGAGTAACTACTTACACCAGTCTCCAAAGTTAATGTAGAGACCCCATAACCATTAAATTCAAGCGTCTTAATATCTCGAAAAATCTTCTCATTCAAATTGAATTTGAGATTGCTTTCAAATTCAATTTTCAAATTTTCAATATATTTCAAGTCAGACCCTAAGGGAGGAAAATATTCTACTTTGAAAGTATTAATGTAAAGACATGACAATTCCGATGCTAATGACAATGGAGGTAGCACTGATAGATCCCTCAAGTATAATCTTAGTACATCCAAATTCTTGAGATTATAAATAGAAGAGTGCATTTGTAGGCTATCATTTGATCCATATTGTTGTGAGAATGTTAAAGTTGATATATTTGTCATTCCACTGACGTCCATCATACCAGTGACCGATAAATTAGTGAAACCTTTAATAGAATTCAAATCATTAAGAATAAAGGAAATGTCAACTACGGTGTCTGCTAATAGATACAAATGAGTTAAATTTTCAAATTTGGTGAAATCAATTTTTTCTTCAACAATTCGATTGTACGTTGAGCCTTTCAAACTTATGAGCAATCTTCTAACAACTTTTGGGTTGGAATAGGCTGCAAATACATCCTGACTATTTATCTCAGCATTTTTAAATTCTGAATGCGAAAGACGATTGATCGGTTTTCCATAAAAGCAAGTCTGCGAATATGAAACCAGATGCAAGATTAGGGTTATAAATATTAGAATTTTCTTTATCATTTTTTTTATTTTAACGAACAATATCACAGATCATTTTTCTATTATAGTAAATCAAGAAAGACAATATATAACCATGTAATCCAGCCCTTTGCAAACGTCTTTTATCATCAGAACTGAGATTGTCATTATTTACCAAAACACCAACTCCAGTTAAAATCCAGTTATAATCATAATACAGGTCTAAACCAATAACGTAAGAGTCCATATTAACTCCCGTAGGAAACAAAGTACCAACATCATGTGGCAATGCTAAAAGTTGCATCATAGCAAGTGTAATATTTCCATTCACATTCTACTGTGATAGGAAATACAGATACGTTAAAATCAGCAGAAGAGCCTAGGTCTGGATTAAGTACCAAAGATATACCCGTACCCAATATTTCAATATCAATTCTTTTCTTAGATACAATAGACAAACTATAAAAGCCAGCATCCCCACGAGGACTTTTATTGTATTGCAAATCCTTGAAATGTAAATTTTCAAGGCGCGCTTCTATGCCCTCTTTTATAAACCCAAGGATATCGGGTATCTGATCTGCCGATAAGACGGAAGATAAGGTTGGGTAGAACCTTGGGGATAATATGGGTGGGTTTGTGTTGGGCATATTTATACTTAATTATGTAGTTTAATTGGCATAAAATCAAATATATCAACAAAACTTGATGATTTTTTACCATCAGACATTTGATTAAACCTTATTTTTTTCGAAGAACTTATCATACATTTTTATTTAAAATCCAACGTAAAATCTTCGCAATATTCTTTGCATCATCGACTCCTCTATGGTGTGTTCCTTCCAATGGAATATCAAGTAACTCCAAGGCTCCTGCCATTCCTTGTTCGTGAGCTAAATTCTTCATTAATGCAAAAGTTGTTTTAACATTAATATGGGATGGACCAAAAGGATAACCTCGCCCCAGTGCAGCACACTGCCGTTGAAACTGTTTCATATCATAAGCCCCAAAGCTTGCCCAACATCTACTTTGCGTCTCATATTCCTTTCTTAGGATTCGTAAGGCTTCTTGAAAGGAAACACCTTCTGATTCAATCAACTCAGGAGTAATCGTTGTTAACTCCGTGCAAAATGGACTTATCTCTGAACGCTCAGGGATAACCATGATGCCATGACTGTCTTCTATTTCGCCTGTTTTCACATCCAATAGGCAGACACCTACCTCAATGATATCATTTTCCATTCCTTCTGGGGTCGTTCCATTCCAACATGTTGCTTCTATAT
>JAUTBZ010036448.1:0-19009 GCA_032361785.1 Lepetodrilus galriftensis
TACAAACTCGGTTATATCTCTCATATTGTGTAGTAGAATAATATATGGGATAACATATGAATACAATAGTATAGCTTTCCACCAAATCTTTCTTTCTACCACTTGTTACAGCTTGTCTACGGACAAGGTCCACGTTTAACTGCTCAACATTCCATGTTTCGTACTGTGCCGTCATAGTGACTTGCATACAGTAGGCCCACTAGTACACATGCGCCATCTAGCGGATTTTTCGATGGCGTTCCATATTGTAAATGTTTCCAAAAAACAACATTTCCCCATTGGCGGAACGAGAATAATAATTGTTGTTTACATTTGACTTGTACAGTAAAAAAATGGGTGGTGCGTATTTAATTATTTATGTTTTAAAAGTGTCTACGAAAATACATTTCCGATAGGTATTTCTAATAATAAAACTGTAATAACACTGATCATTTAAAGCAAACAATCACGTTTTGTTGACACCGTTTATAATTGAAAGTAAGTATTGATTTGTCTACGCAAGTAGTTAGGCATATATAACTTCTGAAATTGCTTATACATATTTTTCTATAGAGGGTTTGCTGCACACAAGATGTTATGTTTTAAACATGGCCGGACTTCGAAAAGACACCTGTATAATAGGAATGTCATTGGAAGTGTGTCGTAAAGACGTGCAACGGAAGATGCACTACAGTTGATGACTTTCTGCGCAATGTCAAGGTTTGGTGGAGACACTGCCATCATCAGTCACAAGATGAACACCGACTGAAACTCATTAGCAACCTGCGCAAACGAGCCAGAGAATAGACTACGAGATGGAGAGACAGAACCCAGTCCAGGTTCATCAACTGCCATCATATCCCAGTATGAGCAGTAGGCATACGTGCCCTCTATCCACACTTCCTGCAACCAGAGCAAATGCTGACCTTCAGGGATCCTGGGCAGAGACAACATATGTTTTATTTTTAGTAGTAGGGCCTATCAAACCCTATCAACTTTCTTCTATACATGGACTATGTGCACTGTGAATATAAACTTCCAAAAGAAACGATACCAATACTTTCAAAGACGATTATGAAAATAAACTAACATCAGTGCTGACGTGATGACGTCGCTTCACGCACAAGATAATAATTATAATAACATATTAGACCTATATACAAACTATACAAAGTCCTGTGCTTCACAAATCTCATTAACATCGATCTCGGCTTGGCTGACGCCCTAGGGCATTTACCTCGTATCAGAATTCATCGTACTAATGATTGCTATTGATTCCATCTTGAGATATTATAGGTATTACTCGTTTTCAAGCTGCATCCTTCACGTGTTTTTTCTTTTACCATTTCCCAATGGCACTGGCGATAAACAACAGCTTCAGATCTGCGACATCATGACAATAAGTCACCTTGGAGTTTCGAATAAGCGCAGAATGTCATGAGTGCGCGTGTCAAATGTGGGCGCCCTAGAGTCGAGAGTCGCTGCAGTGCTAGTAATGTGTGGTTATCATCTAGCTTACTTGATGTGCTTGCTACAGCCACTGTAAGGTATTATGGTAGTCGTCAAAAACATGTTAATATCATTATACTATATTACATGCACTTTCACCTTTGGCATGCGTATTCTGCGTTTATTCGAAACAGTCCTGTTTCGACTGAGATCAAAACTATTTTATTTTTAATCCAGTAATGATACGTAGCGAGAACATCAACAATATTATTAAAGATTCACATTTTATTCACAAAATATACATGTATACTCTTGACATTGTGTTTGTGAGCGATGCCTACGTGTGGGTGAGTACTACAGTCTACCATAATAATATGCGGCTTTAAACATTAAAGGGGCTCCGCGTGAGTTAACGAAAGTTTCAGTAGCATTGTTTAAAAACATAGTTCAGTATGGGATTATCTTGGCTATGCACGACTGTTAAAATACATTACATACAAAAAAAAGTCAAATATTCGTGTTCTACCACATCCTCGAAATCCACACCATTATACTTACTTAACCGTTGACCGGTGTTAAGTTATAAGTAAGCATATGATCTGTGTTTCAAGGATGGTTCTACCGTAGTCAGATTTCAAATCATGCAAAAACGTATAAATGATAAAGTATGTTTTAATCTATGGTTGGCTTTGATAAATCATATTCTTAATGGCATACAATCTACATGTACACTCTACACAGGTACACGCAATGTGTAATTATTTATTTACGATATATACTATAGAAAGCAGTTTCAATTTGAAAATATCTTCAAATAGTATTCTGTATGTTTAGAATTCAATCTAAAATATGGTTGAAATAATGTACTGTATTTGATGCGTATATCTGGGAACGATTATCTTGATAATTGTAACGAACGACTGACTATATGAACATGTCATCAATGTATTTTCTACAATTTCTTGTGAATGTACTTGAACAGCATATCATTGTCACATGGTCGTGACAGATATATATGTATGAAATCACATTAAAAGTAAATATAAAATCACACACATTACGCGCGATATGGACCCATAACATCAGACGTGGCCTGTGTAACAGGACATTAGTACTACTTGCAAGGGAAACATGCATGTAAATCAGTGGACTCGAGATAATGCGAGCCAAATGATATATAACAGATACAAGTTTGTACATGTCTCCACACTGCTATATAACTACAATGGTCAAATGAAACAATTGGACAATATTTATGACATCCAGCACTATGTTTATTTCCACACAGGGATTATTTTTAATATTTCCTTACTTGCAAGTAAGTTTTGATTGTGTTACCTTAAACAAAATACGTGGGGCCTGAATATAGCTTGTGTTTCCGTAATGAAAGTTTAAAATGTTCCCCTTACTCTCACCCTAATTCAGTTCCGAATTCAAATACGTGTAAAACTGTTGACATTGATGAACATTTAAGTCTAAATCGTGTCTGCACGCCGGCGACGCTAAGTCAAATACAGCCGACAACATAACATCAATGTTTCTGTAATATTCGACTTTAAAACTCAGGTTTAAATTATACAATACTTCTTAAAATAGTATATATTCCTATGATTATCACTAACGCACGTCGAAGTTCCTGTATTTCCTGGAAGTAGACACAAAAGCAAGTTTGCCATAGACTTCTTCCATGAAATCGCATGGTTGTCTTGTAAGTCTACCGGTATACATCTTACTATTTCCCATGTGCCTCCGATTTCTGTTCCACGCATGCGTGAAAACCCCTCTGAATATGAAAATCTTCCATCAGTTTGTACATGTATACAGAGCTACATTTGTGGGATACTAGTACACATACGCGCTCAACACATCTCGAGTAACTTCAGTTAACGTTAGCCAATAATAACGTCTGCAACGACATGTTTAACGTCAACGACATGTTTAACGTCAACGACGTCTTTAACGTCAGGTGGTTGGTTAAAGGTCAAGGTAGCACAGTGGGGTCAGTTGGTTCTTCTCCGATTTCTCTTCATCTGCTGCTGACTCGAACCATTGGAGGAAATTAGCCAGAACCTTTGGGAAACATTTCCGCCACGGACCGGATGTGGGGACAAGCATACTGTGGCCCTGTGTATAATGATACTTCATCAAGAAGTTAGCTCCATCTCGTTTGATATATTATCGGACATCCATAACTTAGTGGTTGTGACACCGTACGGTGATCATCATCATCATCATCATCATCATCATCATCCATATCCAATCCTCTTTCATCACGCCTCGAGTTGCCCTTGGGGTCGCTTAGGGGATTCGAACCCAAAGGCAACTGCATCTGCGTACAAAGCTTCTAACCATGTTCAACAAGCTAATCGCCCGTGTGTCTTTTTTCTTTTAGTTTTTTTTCTGAAGTATTTTGAGAGTGCCTCCAACGCGTGTGGCTAACAAGCTTGTGCGTCTACTTCCGGTTATAAAGAAGCTTTTCAGAACATGCGATTATATTTTCAAAGTGGGGTTTAGAGCCGATTTCAAGATTATTTCACTTATATCACGGAAAATCAGTTTATGACAGGAGGAAACCCACCACATCCGTAGCGCTGAATGTTGCGGTAAACCTGCGAGCACCGGCTGATACTGATAGACCAAGTATGATAACTGCATTGGCAACATTGTAAATAGGGGGCATAAGGTTCCCAGTAAATGCCAAACATAGTAGACATTTTAGCATATACTCATATACTGTCATGTCTCATTTGTCTCGTGCCCCAACCATGTGTTCCGTCTCAGGTATTTATGCATTATTGTTACCATGTTATTAGAGTATTTGTATGCGACGTTGCAAGGTAAAGATTTGATCTCATAAACAGATAATACTCTTCCTAGTTAGACTAATGGGGAAACATTTCTCTTTAAGTCCAGGGTATCGTTTCTCGAAGCTCTACTACATGTACTATCTTCTACGAGACCACACGGACTCTCATAGCCATCTCTAATACGTTGTATTGGGATCGTCGATCGTGCACCTCTAACCATAGCGCTATGGATACGCGAGCTTCGAGAGACGATAACCAGTCCTAGCGTACAATATAAATTTTTAATGGGGTTGTTTAACTTCCAATGACAAGCTGAGTCCAATTAAAGGGACATTTTGTATTAAATATTAAAGTATTAAATACACACGTTAACTATGGCAATCACGAGCTTACGTCACAACAGAACAGTCATAAGAACAAACAGTAGTGCATGGATGGTCGAGTTGCATTTGAAATCCTAACGTTGAACAGTAACTAATTATGAAACATTCTAATCACTCGTTGGACTCCACGAACGATCTGGGAACGCCTTGTAACAATAGGCATCAACTCCAGTATGCCGTAGTCAGGTAACAGCTGAGGTCTACAGCTATGAACATGGATCTGTAGAAAAACTAACTGGAATATCACAACAGTAACCAGATGTAGACGACTAGCACTGAAGATTAACCTTTTAGTTCAAATTAGGCATCAACATATTGTTCATAATACCATGTAGCAGAACTAACTGGAATATCACAACAGTAAACTAAAATTAGACCACTAGCAATGAAGATAAACTTTTCAGATTAAATTAGGCATCAATTTATATTGTTCATAATATCCGGAACATGTTCGAGATGAATATTGAATTATGATAATAGCTGTTTGTCGTGACAGGATATAGCTGTCAACAACTGTGCATATTAAGCTTGAATCCTAGTAGTAGTGTATATGCCAAAGGGGAACTTGTGTTGACAGATGGAAAGTATACTCAAAGTTTGTGTTTTTGCTGATTGCTATGAGGTAGATTACTTTGTAATGGAATTTAAACATACTCCCCAAAAAATAGTTAAGGGCTAGCAAATATTGTGTGGAGAAGCTTTCTACCAAATTTTAGAACTCTGCCAGAGGAATCTGGTGCCATTTGTATTCCAATGCATATGCAAGTTCTTGAAGAATACCTGCAGCCTATAGACATTTGGAAATTATTTGTTGATACAATAATACAAAGTTAAATTGTCTTAAAAATTTCTAGCCCTTAACTAATTTTGTTAGTCTATTTTATTTGTAAAAATGAAATTATTTACGGCCAACTTTCATAATTGTTATGAAGCATGTTAAGCGCTAGGTCTACCATAACCTGCTAATCAATAGGTCAACCATTACCATGATAACAAAATGAAATTATTTTGAATAAAGATATTCATGTGCAATTTAACAACTGTTGCTATGACAACTGGCCATGTTTTACTATGGCATGTAACAAACAAGACATTTTATATTATTACCATGACAACAGACCAGTGTTCCTCAAATGATACCTTGACAACTGTTGCCATGGTAACATTTCCTTGTAACCAGCTAATACATCTTTATATTATTAAAAAATGCCTGTACCAGTTTTTATCAATTGTATAATGTGTAACATCTAAAAGAGTTGGTACAAAAATAGTATTCATCATTTTCTTTCCAAAGTTCTGATGATAACACATGATAAGTTATTTCTGTAATATTTGAGCTCCAGAAAATGACATAGAAATATATCTGTGTTATGTTCTTATTGACAGAACAAACAACACATGCAACAGTGCACACTGTACCGTTACAGCCTTAATACAATGCTAATTACAAGCATGAAAGAAATATGGTTGCACTAAAAGCCTGCAGTGGGTAGTATATAATTATCTAAAGCAGCATTGCCCTTCTCCATATGTATTTCACTAAGCACCCCGACCCCCCAACCATAAAGACGTGCCGAATTCAAGAGGCATTACCTGCTGAAAAGAAAGTTATGCTAATATTCTATAATTTTTGCTTATGACATCAACAATACTACATTCCACGGAATGCTTTGCCCATGGGTTTGAGGTTGTATTTTCCCCATAGTATTTCAGTTATCTGCTGGTATATTTACGGTGGGAGACAAACCTGCAATAAGCACTTGAATGCTAGACCCAGAAATGATGCATGTTAAATTTGAAAATAAATCTCCAGTCGTATCTATTTCAAAGAATCACATTTAAATAGAAACTATATTATAAGATTGTGGTGCATTACTAATTACATTTTAATTTTAATTTATCATCAAGTATAATTTCTAGTAAAGCAGTAAATGAGTTTCACCGCTATTACCTTCCTTAACCATCGCTATTGGTTATTACATTGCAGTTGGGCAGCACAATATTCCTTAATACATACAGTGATTGTATTAATAATCACCCAGCTATTAAAATATAAAATTATCAGTTGCAAATAATCATAGTGACACATTATTATGAACAGTCAGACGAAAGCCTTAATAGCAACAAAATAAATCATATTATTAACATTATATTAATTAAGAACATACATTGTAATCACATTGTACATAATTCTGGTGATTTTAAGTGTGCTTCTTATTATCATGATTATTTTATTGGTGCTTCACTCAATCATTCACAAGTCTTATAGTGAAACGAGAAGAACAGCACTAATGTACATTACATGCAATAATTATAACATCACTTGTTGATATGTTCGTGGAAACTGACAACATAAAACATATCAATAATTAGAACTTCTGTAATGAAATAATATATTGAGAAAACAGGGAAAATATCATTATTATAATAATGATGTTTTATAAATGTACGCATTTTTTTCCTAAAACTAAAATGTAATTTATTTATTTTTATTTTAAAGAAGAACATTTTTGAGTTTCCCATAATTATTGCATTCACATCTGAAGAACATCAGTGAATCGTAAACAAGATGCTAATGAATTGAACAGACTTCACTCGATTGAAGACAATTGGTCAACACGGAATGCCGAAGCTGAATTTGATTCTTATCTGGTCGTGGTCTCCATCTTGTCGGAGGTTGGACATTCTTCATGAAGCTTGGTGAGAGAGAAGACCAGAGGTGTGGCATTCTTGACACACACAGACCCTGACACAGCTGACCTTATCCAAAGACGGTCACTGGCAAGAGTGGAGATAAGTGTTCAGTGTTCCTTCTGGTTGTGCAGGTCTTTGCTGGTAGAGTTGGTGCGTCTGATAGAGACGTTCTTGCAGCCAATGAAATGATAGAAGACGAAACTGATGAACGCAAACACTCCCCGACATGCAAGCAAGATGGCCGCATTGCAAGAGAGGTTACCACTCCATAGAAGGTCCCATGCCGTCACTGAAATGTAGAAAGCATTGTGGTTATCATTGTCGTCATTGTAGTCATTATTGTTATCATTGTCATCATTGTCATCATTTCAGTCATCATCATTATTAGTATTGTCATCATTTCAGTCATCATCATTATTACTATTGTCATCATTGCAGTCATCATCATTATTACTATTGTCATCAGTCATATTTATTATTATTGTCATCATTGCAGTCATCATTATTAGTATTGTCATCATTGCAGTCATCATTATTAGTATTGTCATCATTGCAGTCTTCATCATTATCATTGATATTATCACAGTCATCATTATTATCAGTGTCATCATCATCATAATAACAATAATCTCCATCATTATCATGTTGTGGTCAATGCCATCATTGTAATAACCATAAAGTAATTGTTGTCATCATTTTCATAATAATAATCATCATCATCATCATGTTATTCTCATAATAGTCATTGAAATTATTATCATTATTGTTATCATCATTATCATCATCATTATCATGTTGTCATTTTCATCATCATCCTTCTCATTGAAACCATTATCATCATAAGCATCATCATCATCATTAAATAGTGTCCTTGCTACTGCTGTTATTGTCCTCACCAACATCATGAATGTAATATTCATAATCATCGCTTATTGTCATTGTTATCATTTTTATGCTACTGATATCAGTGACAAAATGAAAACATTATTTTCCAGAGACGGGAACCGGTTGTTTTTAGTTGTTATTCTTCTTAGAATTCGCCAATGGGTGAGATATTCCCGCCACGACGTAAAACATTACTTCAATCAAATCTTAGAATTCTAGAACCACTGCCATAGTAATCTCACTAATATTACCATATTGTTAGTATACCCAAAGAAATAATTTTAAAAAAAACAGCTGGTATTCAAATAAAATTGTATTTTGAATTTTACCTTTATGTCTCTGTCAAGCTCTGTATTAAATAATTCTCATTGTGAATTCATATTACTATTACTATATTTTGTTATCTGACTTTAGGTGTGACCTCAATGTGACAACAGCTTATGCAGTCTGACATGATTTGACATTAATATGAAATGACACAATTTGACATCACTAAGTGAACATGACACAATTTGACAGCAATATGGTATATGACTATGATATGATGCATGACACAATTTGACACCAATATGTTATCTAATGTTATGTGCAACACAATTCTACATTAGTGTGCAATCTGACAGTTGATGTGTGTGACACAATTTGAAACCAACTTGTGATATGATTTGATGTGAGACACAATTTGACACAAGTACAGTATAAGGATGTGATCTGACATGATATGTGACCCTTTTTTTACATACTACTACTAATAATAAATAATAATAATATTAATACTGTACCATAGTTATTAGATTCCCTGGTTTATATATTTTTCTGTGATAATTTTGGCTCGGGTAATTGAAAATATAAATAAATATACGGTACTTTGATAATTTGTCCATTCGGTAGGGTCCTATATAAAAATAATAATAATTGGATATATTGATTGATCACTTGTCAGAAAATGTAATTGATCAATAATTGCTATAAACATCAGTATTGTTAGTGTATTTATCTATCAGATATTTTCAGATTTGAATGAACTTTTTAAAGTACACTGCTTATCAATAGCAGTGACTGTTATCAATTAGACTTAGACGTTGCCATACTGGTACATATTTACCAGGAACCAATCAAATTATCTTCGACTTTGTCTTAACCATCGCTTGCAAGTCTTTCTTCAATTTCAATGATGACTTATACAACTTGTTTCACTTGTAACTATTATAATAATGTTCTAAATGATAGTAAACTGTCGGCAGAATATACATATTTTTATTTTCCAAAATAGAAAAACTCGGGTCAGTGGATCCATAAACCAGGGAATCAAATAAATATGGCCTAATAATTAATAATAATAATTATGTGCACGTTTATATCATGCCATTTCAATGCTTGAAAGCTTTCTCATAGCACTACGCTACTATCCATTATGATGTGGCACAACTTTGTGATTCCTTGACACTAATGAATAATATTGACTTCACTTAAAGCGCAAGTTCATAACAATATATAGGCCTCTTTTTTCAACATCTTTTGCTTTCAAAAAAATAGATATGTTTATTATCTTCTCAACAATATACAATTTGACATAATTTTTCAGTGCTTTGTATTTTTAATATTTAATTGAAATTCACAAATTAGAAACGTTCGATGAAGCATACATTGGTTATCTTTCTTGATTATTGGGAAGCATGTGACATTTGGTGCTCTAACTTGACCAATGAAGAGCTGCAAGTGCAATTCTCTCCAAAACAGCGAACAATCGGAACTTGGCGAGGTCAAATAGTCAACAAAGCATGGCCCTAACAGTTCACCATTGGTAGGCCTAAATCATTATGAACTTGCCCCTAATCTGAAAATTTAGACTTTGCTGAGCCACATAAAAAGGCTCAGCTAAAAAATCTTAAGTCTGTGGTTGCTAGGGGAATCCTGTGTTCTGTAATTTCCGGCAATAGTTGCGACTTTAACAAGGTGTAGTCGTCTAGCGAACACTATGTATGAGGGAAAAATGTCGTCTAGGATTTGCGGCAGCCATAGTGATGATGAAAAGGACACGCCTCCCGTCTAGAGGGTATAAGTAATTTTTGTGGTTTAAGTCAGAATGTAGACTTAAGCCTTTTTTACGACTATGACAAGCCAAAATTAAAAAATAAGTCCGAATACTACAAACTTAAGCAATTTTTTGGACAAGCCCCTATATGAATACTGACCCAGTAACCTAGACTTGCTTATCTGGTCTAGGGCAATATTTTGGTCTAGGGCAATTGGAGTATCTGCGTATACGAAACTACGTATATGCAACCACGTGCTTGTCAATGACATCACACTCGGTACAGAAAACTACTTCTAGATGAACGTATTTCACAAGGCCACTGATGTATGCTAGGTAGCCAATGACCAGATACGTCAAAGGATAGGCAATTTTATTACTGAATCCGTGAAAAATAATGCCTGGTACACACTAGTTCACGATTCCTGTAGCCTTGAGGAATCTCGAGCTAGGTACATACTTTCCCTTTATAGGCCTATGCAACCAAAATAGATACTGTACTGCTTGACAATTTAAAGGCATAATATCACAAATATTTAGGGTTGTTTGGGGCTAGTTCTTGATATACATAAAGTCATGTTTGTACATGTACTTCCAAAAAGCTTTCCACTGCTGTGTGATTGACGAATCCCTACTGCAACCCCAAAATAGACAACCTGAATATGGTCTGAATCAGTTTCCTTCATTATATATCATGCAAGGGGGACATAACTCTAATGTTCGCTCGCAGATTCCTTCATATGAGTTGATGCATCAAAGACAAGATAAATAGCGGAACGTTCACCTTTATTCATATATTATATTGAAATTTTTATAACTATCGAGGACTGGGGACTAAGTACATTAGTAAATAACAACTTTTGGGTGGATAAATCAAGCGAAATTAGTCTCAGATCGAAATTTGTTTGTCCATTATACATGTCTATGAACTGTGATATTATGCCTTTAATAGACCAACATATATAGAAAATGATAATAAATACATAAATGATAAACTATGATAAAAATTAATATCTAAACAAACATCATACTTATATAATTTCAAATTGTTACTACCGTAATCAAAATTTCTGATTAACAAAAACAATAAATGTCCAAAATAGCAATATTGATCAATTTGTTAGGTTAGGTGTCGGTATAACAGATATACGGTACCGTAATTTTGCGCAAAATATAGCTTATTCAACACCTCGGAAACAGAAAGTGCTAGACATCATTAGCACTTGTAATCTGTTACAGTAATGTTTTCTTCTCAGATCTTTTGTTAATTCTACCCCCCACTGTGACCATTGCTCACAGAGAAAATACCATTGCCATTTGGCTGTAAGGCAAATAATATTTTCATTCACACATTTATCCTTGCCATTGAACATGTTGAACAATAACAATACTCATCACTCTATATTAAGAAATTAATTAATGTATTTAATGATTTACGCTACTGTGTGAATATTTTTAATCCATGTTAAATTCATGCATTTAATAAACGATCAGCAAAAATATTTTTAATCCATGTTAAATTCTGTAAAATAATAAGTGTGAATATAACTGTATAAGATTAAGAAAGCACTATGTTCCTGTACAGTATAGACTTCCTCTTTGTATCCAATATATTTTGTCAAACAATGTTATGAATCAAAATGTTTAATATGCTATTTTTCTTATTATTATTAAAGAACAGGAGAACTTTCATTACATACGACTACTGGTCGCTGGGTGGTGGCTACCAAAGAATGAAAGAATAAGTCAATTTTGTAATCTTCATATGATTGAATATTAACTTACTTTTTGTAATTATGCCCACTATACACAGATCTAAGAATGAAATATATACAAAATATCAATATATATTCTATGCAAACTTTGTACCAATTACAGTATTGTCAACCAAAAATAATTCGTAAAATACACTGTTATAGTTTAAAAAAATATGTAATATCTGCATTTTTGTGAACTACATCTGTACACGGGCCTGAGGCCTATATACGAAATAAACTATTATTATTGTTATACCGGTAAGTAAGCCAATCCAGTCATTGATACAATGCAACGTTAATGAGATATGACTGTTGAGACATGACTTCCAATATTGTGACCAGGTGATAAGCAATCTTGGAAAAAGTGAACATCACACTAACTCCTCCCATTTAATAATAATATACAGCATTTTATATAGTTTTATTAAAAAATTACCCCATGGAGCTTAACGAATAACATGACTTGTTTACATGGTATATGTTTGTAAACACAACTTTTAGCCTCATTGAACATATTCATTGATAAAAATCTGTTTGAAATCTTTTGATACGGTATTGTAGATGTTTTTAATTTTATAAGTCAAGTGTATTTGAATTATGATGCATTTTATAAACTGATTTCTAATCTAGATTCATGACTTGCCGTGTGTCTACTGATCTGATAGTACATTACTTTTTTTTAAATAAAATATACTGTATATAAATTATTGTTGCTGGATTAGGCACAGGCTATATCTTTAGGGTATTTCCAGTTGCCTCCAGCATGGAGAGAGTCAATTAACAAGATAATTAAATCTTTTAAAAATAATGTTTTGTTTATTTTTCTATACCAAGGCCAAAGTTATAAATGCTATATTGGTATCAATGGATGTAAATTGTAATGCCATATCCCCGGTAAATAGGATACAATGTGTGGCGATAGAATTTTTAGGCTTACCATAATTAATTTCTAGATTAGTTAAAAAAAGATTAAATTATACTTGTCGTTATCTGGAGAAAATAGTTGTAATATACAATAACCTGGCATTTGACCTCCTGCAGAGATGATCTTAAATTGCCACTTTAAACTAATATAATCTTATAGTCAAGTGGATACAACCAAAAGTATTTCAAGACTATATACCGTTAGGTATATTATTTATATACCCATGACCATGCTGACAGTGAGATAGCTTTCTTAAATTTAAAACAGCTGGATATTATCACTATGAAATATTTGTTGTTATATCTCTCATACCTCCATAAAGAGCTGATCAAAATGTGGAGGGTCATCGTGATCATACGATGTACAGTATAGTAGCCACTTAATGAATGTTCATATTCAATATTGTACCTGCAGCTACGCTACGACAGCCAACAGCTGGTTGTGGAACATAATTATAAATTACAGTGAAATATTGATTAACAATTCACCGAGGAAATGATAACAAAAATGAATAGTAACGCTACACCCAATGTACTGGTAATGAATTTGGGTCATCGTCTCATCGACAGTAAACATACCAGTGTATTAGAACTAACTGTGTTGAGTTTAGTAACAAAATGGCAGCTGCATTGAGTTGTGATGTGTTTGGGAAACAGAAAACCAACCAAAATGCCGTCAAACAATATACTCCTGGCCTTGGGCACCAAAGTTTGGGTTGATGCCAAACGTCTATAAATACGCACGTGACCTCCTGTTTATCATGTTTATACACCACTTGCCGATTGCTTCATTCGTATGATTTCGTATATTTCCGTCTCTGACGAAAATTTCCATATATAGAGGATACAGTTCACGGAGTTTACCGAAGCAATCGGAAGAGTAAAGTCCATATATGGTCAGATTATTTCCCGTGTCGCTGTGACGTCAAAATATACATAATTGTGGTATTCACTCTTCGGTTACGTACGGCATGCTTTGTGTTCCAAATATGGAAGTTCCGACTCGGGGTGATAAAGGTCAAGCTCAGATAGAGGCTCATGAATAATTTATGCATTTACTATGTCGGGGATTTTCTTAACTATTTTAGCATCTTGATGAATATTTTTTCTTGCTACAAGTAGAGTTTACACTCCTTTACAAAATCGCCGTCCCAGAATTTAAAATTTATGTCCCCTTATGTGAAATATCGGCCTGACCTACTTCTGAAGCGAGGATAATTGAATGTAAGGGTTATCACTTATTAATGCATACGTCACATGACGTCAATGCGACTCTAGCTCCCATTGGCTGGAAGCCTCCGGGCTCCCTCCATATATGGTCAATAGACTCCGGTCTCGTTTCATTCATAAGATCAGACTGTTCATTCATAAGTTCATACTCAGGCTGTCGATGATACGGAGCGGAGCACGTATGATAGAAAGCACTCTGCCACAACAACTTACGCTGTGGTAGACCACCTCGCAGTGGACTTATTTTACTCGGAAGTGAATACTGTCGAACGTCTTCGACATGATTATGGACAGTCTCGACACCTTATCTCGAGTGGCTCTGGCCGACATGTGCGGAGAATTCAATGTTGGATTGTCGTACGATTCGCCCTCGTTAGGCGAGGCAACGATTCTCATGGGAAGGACTGCCTCAGAATCCATCGATGATTCCTTGAATACTCCTGTCACAACATGTTCGGAAACTACTTTCCAGTTCGGTTCGGATACCATGGAACCTCCACCCATCACAGCTACTGGTAGGTTTTTACCCATTCATTCAATAATTCATTCATCCGTTGGAGACCTCGATCAGCTGTTTGCAAGAGCCATCGATCGTCGATGCCAGCTACGTTTAAATATTGAGTGGTATATTCCACAACGTGATGTGTGAACATTGTATAATGTAACATTGCTCGTTTACGATTAGTTTTCTTGTAGTTATGTTTGTTATTTAGTATAAATATCACTTGAAACAGCGTGGGAAAACATAAGAGCGGTGGGTCTCCATTTTCAGGCGGCTATTAATAGCACAGGCTGTTTCATTCACTCAGTGTTGGCCGAGTGTTGTAATGCAGTTTGCGCACATCGCGGTTGATCACTGTAATAATTCATGAATGAAACAGCTTAGTTTAGGCTTGAATCGATATACAGAACCATCAATTGAGTTAGCGATGGGTGATAGTAACCAGCTGGCACACGCGTTTACGAGTGTTTGTGTGTTTACAAGCACCTACGCGGCAAGGGGCGGGGCCTAATTCAAGTGTTGCTACTACCACATCTACGTCAGAGGGATATTACGCGGTGACCGCGCGCTTTTGGGATTGCTCATACATACATAGACCTGTTACTATACGGCCTATTTTCGAACCCTTTGCCCAAGGCTATTCATAATCCACGGATATGGATAGTACAATTTATCTTGTCTACACATCGTATGTGTGGATTGCCTGAAATTTACAAGAACTTATTTTTCCTTTGCTTTTATAGACTTTACCCGGTCGCATTGACATATTCTATATATAGATATATTAGGACAAAATGAATTGAACTTACAACTTCCTACATTTTATTGGGAGTTTGTTACTGTTACGCATCATACATTGTATTTATGGTATTTTTTCATTGTATTTTCAGCAAACATTGTGGCCTCCATCAATATCGGGGAAGCCGGAAGGGGAGAGATCCCATACCAGCTCCGAGGGCAACCCATGTGTCAAGGCGGCGGCAACATCACCACGCACACCATCTCCTACAAGGGGACGCTGGTGACATCTGCCGTCACCCCGGTCACGACAATAGCCGACCAGGCCAACTTCGCGTCGATCCTCACACCACTATCCCCACTGATCACCATCCTGTCCCAGGCTAACCAGGGTCAAGGCATGAAGAACTACCCGGTCAACCTGACGGACTTCGTGTCCATGTCCGGTCAGCTCGCCAACTTCAAGTCGCCGTCGGCCTCCCCGGCCCCCGCGCAGTCACCCATCGCCTCTGACGTCTGCTCCATGGGACAGCCCGACCAAGGTGACCATTTCTCCACGGGGTTCGGATCTCCCATGACACCGCACTCCGCCCAGTCCACACCAGAACCTCAGATGCCGAACGTGTCCGACGCGTTCTCTGTGCGGAGCGACGACAGCATGAGCTACTCGTCCCCGCCGCCGCCATACTCGCAGGCGATGCCGATGTCTCTGGACCAGGATTACAAGCAGTCTCCTTGCTTCACTTCATCCTCCTCCTGCAGCCAGACTCAGCCATCACAGCAGATGTGCGACCAGACCTCACTCATAAACTTTCCAAACCTACCGGAAACGGTACTTCAAATGCAATTCTCCGAACTGGGCAAGTCTCAATCTCTGACCGGTGACCTCAAATGGACAATATCATCAACGAACACCCCTCAGTCTCAACTCCCAGATTTCCCCGCCCTGCAGATCGGGGCCCCTCAACAAACAATTCAAAGCGTGTCCAATATTCCCATTCAACCCTTCCATGTCGCGGGTGCAATTAAAACGGAACCCGGAACTTCAACGATTGACGAACGGTTCCTGTTGTCGTCTGCCGCCAGCATGGACTTCGGAACGCCGACGACCGCCGTGGACGTCAAGCCATGTTTGAGTCCCGCTTCCCCGCCACTCAGTCAACCCTACCAACAGGGAACCCTCAAACTTTTGCCCGTTAAACCCAGAAAATACCCCAATCGTCCCAGTAAGACGCCACCCCACGAACGCCCTTACCCGTGCCCCGTAGACAACTGTGATAGACGTTTCTCGAGGAGCGATGAACTTACGCGGCATATCCGCATCCACACGGGTCAAAAACCGTTCCAGTGTAAGATCTGTCTGCGCAGCTTCAGTCGCAGTGACCATCTGACCACTCACGTGCGAACCCACACCGGCGAGAAACCATTCTCTTGCGACGTCTGTGGCCGGAAGTTCGCGAGAAGCGACGAGAAGAAAAGGCATGCAAAAGTGCACATGAAGCAGCGGATAAAGAAGGAAGCTAAGATGTTGGCAGCCAGTGCGCCCCTCCCTACCACACAATGCACTAGCGCGTCCTCTGGTGCTCTGATAGACTGTATACTGGACTCTGCGAGTAGTATGGGTGTTAGCGGGCCTAACACACTGTGTTCTATACCCATCGTCGTCACCACGGCGTCCTTATAAAGTCGCTGGTTTAGTTCTGGTGCTATATAACGCAAATACTTGCTGACTTTTGATGATTGAAAGTTGAACATTTCAATTGTTGTTAAATGTTGAAAACACTTTGGGGGTCTCCAGAGGTACAATCTGGCCCCTCGTCATTTTATTGTCCGCGTTCTGGACTGGTCCAGTTCTGCTTTGTTATACTTTGTTTCGTCACCAGGTTGTTCAATGTTCATGACTGTTCTGTACCCATTGTGCCATTTGTGTATTCAATTTGTTTCTCAGACTAGAGAAATTCCATTGTTATCGTCGTTTCCACTTTTTAATATTTTTTTTTGATAATATTTTTTTTATTTTTTTATTGTTTTGTTTTGTTTGTTCCCCGGGTCGAATTAATTCTCTCGCAGGCAGCAAAACAGTTGATCAGTTCTAGCATCTGTTATGTATACAGAAGATCTAGCCCCTGTTTAATGCAGAACAATTCTATCCCCCCTTGTAACACAGAGCAATTTCGAGCACCTGTTAACAATATTCGATGTTCATTGGTTAACGAAAGTAGCATTTTATGTTGTCATGTGCGCATCAAAAGTATCCAAATACGTTTATCCTTATAGTCTATATTTTTCTATATTGTTATGACTGTGAGTAATACCGTGAATTGCTTAAAGTCAGTAATCAAAATATATTACGTTTTATTTTAAGTTTCACAGAGATATTTGTTTTTAAAAGTGCTACTGTTTTTCTGTTTTATTATTATTACAAAGCACCGACCCTTATCTGTTGGATTTTGTTGTTGTGTACATACTCAATTCTAACAGGTTGCTTCCTCATGTGATATGTGTTATTACGTAAGCCTTTTAAACTACAAAATACGAAGAGAGTTATATATTTTGAAATATTATTTTCTTTATGTTGTTCAAATATATTGATGCAAATGAATTAAGTCTGATATAGTTTTTGTGACTGACACACTATTGTTATATGTATGTGTTCGAAATAATATGTGATCTTTGAAATCCGATTTCCTTTGTGGACAATCTTATGACACTCAGGGCCTTCATTGTCTATCCATGGTCGACAAATCCGCTGAACTATTGAGGGTCGGGTTGAGAATAGAAGGAACTAATGGGAGTTAATTCATTTGCATATGTTACATTGCTACTACACTGATCTTGCTGGCTGAGAATTATGAAAAGATGTATGGCACAGTGCCAAAGACTGACCCGAGACTGGCATATTAAAAAATGCGGTTGTCGTGAAATGAAATCTTTGTCTTTGTTTTCTTTCTAATTTCTTCCTTTATATATTAGTACCAGAGAAAAATCGGTTTGGGCGATTCTCCGATCATGAATAGGCCTAGCTCTACCTAGAATGGTGACATAATGAATGAGCTTGATTGCAACGATCGCAATATTACCAAAAAGGAACTCTACCATTCAAGAATGTGACATTTCTCCGGACCTACGAAGATACTGATCATACTAGTATAGCTCTAATTGAATGGGGATATACTGAATCTCATGGAATCGAGATATACAACGACGTTCTGATTTGGAACTGTAACTTAAAAAACAACAACCGAACAACTTTGCGAGTCCCATACTCCGCAAACACATAGTTATGACATTCACACGGCGTTGTATAACGTTATAATTTTAGCTGGGTAAATGTTCATTAATATTGCCGAACATCAGACGCATAGTTCGACATACGTCGAGAAGTGTACTAATTCATGATATATATCTTGGATATACATGTAGGCCTACTCAATTATGGCCCATTATGCAGTCGCTGGATTATGTATTATGCTCACGAATTAGCCGGTACATTTACTAATAAATACACTATAACTGTAGTGTATACATTAATTATAGCACATGCTTGCTTTCAACAACTCCGTGTACACTAGCTGCAGAACTGTAGCTATAAGATGCCCCGTTTACTATTTTGCTATCTATTCTGG
>JAUTBZ010036559.1:0-19004 GCA_032361785.1 Lepetodrilus galriftensis
CTCTCGCTCTCTCTCTCTCTCTCTCTCTCTCTCTCTCTCTCTCTCTCTCTCTCTCTCTCTCTCTCTCTCTCTCTCCAGAGTAGCACGTACCCTCAGTGCAATCAGGTCCCGTCCAGTCCACCAGGCATCCCTTGAGACACTCCCCGAGCGTGCTACTACACACAGCAGGGCCATCGAGACAGTTCCTCGTCTTGCACTTCTTCTCGCAGTTGTGACCGTAATATCCTGGTGAACATTCTGTGAGAGTACACAGTGATAGTATACTGATGACATATGTCTTTGTGAGAGTACACAGTCATAATATAATGATGACATATGTCTTTGTGAGAGTACAGAATGATAGTAGATGACATAAGTCTTTGTGAGAGTACACAGTGATAGTATAATGATGACATACATCTTTGTGAGAGTACATAGTGATAGTATAATGATGACATACGTCTTTGCGAGAGTACATGTATAGTGATATTACAATTGATAGACCACTACGACGGACATACCCACCTTTGCTACAGTCATCTCCCCACCATCCCATATCGCAGTAGTAAGAGATGAGAGTATCGTCAGTCGATTCGTATGCTTAGTCATTGTTTACATATCTGGTTCGCTTTATTTTGTTTACAAACAATATCTGTCTAGACTATCACGTGATAAAAACAAGTCTAGCTCAATAGACATACTACCCTACATTCTCCAGGTCAATGACCTCGAAGTACCAACCTATATAGAAACTAGCAAAGCAAATAGGTGAGCATTGAGCCGTGTAAATGAATTCTAAAGCCCTAAATTCTATAGAAAACCATCTATATAATTAGAATAAACCCCACTATTTAATAGCATATGTCATATACACCTTAATCATGGCACCGCAAGAGTACACATGGAAAGTTCTCGCACAAGTTTATTCAAGTGTAACCATGTCGAAGAAAGAAGTCGTTCTATACGAAGCACCCAGGTGGTATGCAAGAAAAGATGAGTGTACTGAGTCACTTAACATCTTTAAGTCATTTCATTTGAACATTCCTCTAAGATTTGGAACTCCATTATATTACATATATAAGAGAGAGATTTCATTCCCTCGGTGAAATGTGGAAGTGTCTATAATTGAAAGAGAGCAGAACATGACTTTCATATAGAATAACTTTTTACACTGATGCAGTTTATCTGGAAGACGGACAGATAACTCTCAACTTGTATTATTAGTGCTTACGAATGCTTTCAGACAAGTATGAACAACATCTCGCCAGTATCGCCATTCAAGAAACATATCGACTCGTGTATGTATCATATTTATACCTACACACATGTCATTAACTAACAGTATCGCAGTTGACGAAGTGGATATTAACCATGTGGCAACGAAGTTGGAAAGACATTTACATATGGCGTACGCCATTGTTCTTGTGAATGAATGTGTAAAGGAAAAAAACTATTTTCTTGTTGTGCTGTTTCAAGAAGACATTTATGAGGATGCATATCTGTCTACAACATTCTTCGATGTCTTATTTAACGCAGCATGGCATGGTATAGATGAACAAAAAGTCATGGAGAAGTGGAGATACATGATTCAAGAGGACTCGTCAATGCAAAATATTTGCCCATTATATTTTCTAAAATATCAGTGTGAAATGTATAGAGACACTCAATTTAAAACAGAAGACAGAATACATTCCATCAAAATGTGTGTTAAAAAGTTATTGAAATTACAGAAATGGTTGTAATGACACTATAACGAGTAACACTGAAGGCCAAGCAATAACGACATGGAAACATATCTGAAAGAGAAATACTTCGACCCACAACAACGAGGGGCGTACAGCGGTGTCAGAAAATTCTATGATAGCATAAAGAAAGAAGGAAAATATGACATAGGAATGAATAGACTCAAGAAGTGGTTACAGAATCAGGACGCTTACACTTTACACAGACCAGTCAAGAAACGTTTCCAGAGAAACCGAGTTATTACGAGTGGTCCATTCATTCAATTTGATGTGGATCTATGTGATGTTTCAAACATATCGGAACATAATAAGGACATAAGATATTTACTTGTAGCAATCGATGTATTTTCGAGGTACGTTATCGTGGAACCTGTTGTAAATAAGACTGCTAAGGTTGTGACAGAAGCTATGAAAAAATGTTTAGATAGAAGCCCAAAAAAACCTTACCTCATACGCTCAGATAAAGGCTCAGAATTCAATAATGCCATTATAGATAAACTTTTCCAACAGGAGAAGGTGAAGCATTTTTCTACTCAGAATTCTGACATAAAAGCAAACTATGCTGAACGATTTATTCGTACTTTAAGAAATATGCTAGCGAGATATTTTACCAAGAATGCAACATATCAATACCTAAATGTTTTACAGAAACTGGTATATAATTACAACCATAGAAGCCACGCCTCACTGAAAGGTATTGCACCTGCGGAGGTAAACAAAACAAACCAAGCGGAACTATGGCTGAATATGTATTCCGACTCTCCGTATAAGAAGCAAACAATAGACAGACCGTTCATCTTTAAAAAAGGTGACTTTGTGAGAGTGTCATTGAAAAAAAAAACATTTGAAAAAGAACACTATCAGAACTGGTCGGAAGAACTATTTAAGGTAACCGTCAGAACACTGAGAGCAGGTATACCTATTTACAGTATTGAAGATCTCCTCGGAGACCAGGTGACAGGCTCCTTCTACCAACAAGAACTGCAAAAAGTGCACAGAGAAGAGAAGGAAACTATATGGAAAGTAGACAAAATACTAAAAGGAAACCGCAGAGGAAAGACACGAATGTTGTACGTGTCGTGGGTAGGATACCCAAAGAAATTTAATTCATGGATTGAAGAAACAGATGTAGTGGATATTTAGACATTGAACAATATGGCTGGTGATAAGTGGATTATCTTGAGCAGTGATAGCAAGAGTAGTCTTCATTATTATCCCGATAACATGTCTTACAAGTTCACATCTCATCTCGAACAACCATTAACAATGGATGGATCGTGGTATATCACATTGCGCGAATTCTTTGCAAAGAGAACTGGAAGTAGGAAGAAGTCAAAAGAGGTAACTAATGATATACTATACGTGTATTGTTCACTGGCTGAAATGATGACAGTAAACGGCGAACAGAAACCTTTACTTCGTAGAATAAAGGCCACCAAACTAAACACGTGGACATCCGTCATAAGAGACCCGTATTTTATGAATACCAGGTTTGAAAATACAACGGTCAATCAAATATCTGTGTATATTACTGACGACGAAGACAATCTAGCCACATTCTTACATCAACCGGTGTCTCTAACACTACAACTCAAACGTTATCCGTTTGTGTGAAACTCAAGACGACTATGATTTCTGCTGCTGACGATCTTATCTACATTCCAGATAGATCGAAATGGATAGATTACTATAAAGGAGTAGCAACGGGAAACATCAATTCTTATGAACACGACGACCAGTCTATGATACAATCATCAAACTCGAACTATGCCATGATTCCTATAGACGAAGTACTGATGCGGAGCCCAGTTGGAAATAATAGAAATAATGCACAAGGCAGTATAAAAATGGTGACGCCAGTTGAACAGGCAGTCGAACAAGCGAAAGCCGAAGCTGTACGATATCCGGACTCCGTTATGAAAGTAAAACAAAATACAGTTACTGGTGGCAAGAGGAAAATAAGAAAATCGCAAAAGAAGAAAAACAAGACTACCAGACAGCGAGGAGGCAGTCTGAATAGTAGAGCAAGGAAGGCAACATCATCTAGGCAGACCAGCAACAAAAAGAAGAAAAACAAGAAACGAAAAAAGAGGCTCTCGTCAACAACAGTTATTAGTAAACGAAGAAGGAACGACAAGAGTGACATATTCGGTTAAGCATAACGCATACCTAAGAAAGTAATATGTCCAAACTTTTGTCAGACACCAGATTTTTCTCCGAGACTCAACCTAAAGAGTTGAACCTTTTCGATATGGCGCCATACCAGACAGCCGTAGAAAGAACGTATATACAAGAATACAGGCCTATATCTCAACTCGGGGGTGCTACTACACCCATTGAATTCAACGTGAGTGGACAAAGCGGACTGGAATATATTGACTTGAAAAGATCGTCATTATACGTCAAATGCAAAATACAACACTCAGACGGGTCCTCTATGGCGGTCGACGAGGAATGTGCACCCGTGAATATGCTGTTGCAGTCTCTGTGGTCACAGGTAGACGTTTCATTACAGTCCAAACTCATCACATCTAGTAACATTAACTATGCCTACAAAGCCATGTTCCAGACATTGTTATACTGTAGCAAAGAGGAAATGGAAGGCGAGCTTACATCGCAACTATTTTACAAAGATAGACAGGAAAAAATGGATGCCACCGACCCTGACGGTTCGGGGCAGATGGGATTATTCGAACGTTACAAACTAATGAAAGACTCTATGTCGGTCGACATGGAAGGTCCGCTATACCACGACCTCTTCCATAACATGCACCGTTACGTCATCAATCAAGTGGATGTGCAAGTGAAACTCTACAGGAATAATGCCAAATTTTGTTTAATGACGGGAAAGCAGAACCAAGAGTATACCATTGTTCTAGAGGACGTAGTCTTGAAGATAATGAAGGTATGCGTGAATCCAGGCATAATATTAGCGCATAACACGGCACTGTCTACTACCACTTGTAAATACCCATTCAAACGTACGGAGGTCCGAATGCAGGCATTACCAACCGGTCAAATATCCTTCATATGGGACCAAATATTCCAAGGTTTACGCCCTACAAAAATCCTCGTAGCATTCGTCTCCGCTAAAGCAGTCTCGGGAAGTTACGAAGAAAACCCATTCAATTTTGCAAATTATGACATCAGTCATATTAGCCTTCTATGTGATGGTATGGCGTACGGCGATTCAGGGGCATTGAAATTGAAGTACACCAAGGCGGGAGGACAGAACATGATTCCAGCTTACACGAACCTGGTGCGCGCCGGTGGCAGATGGAGGAACAGAGGCATTGAGAAAGGAAGTATTAACATTACCAGGGATGAAATTGACGAGGGTTATGCTATATTTGCTTACGAACTAGAACCCATATTGAGCAAATCTGATCAAGATGGGTCGTACATTCATCTGCAGAAACAAGGCAACCTCCGTCTGGAAACTAATTTCGCAACACCTCTGCCACATTCTGTCAACTGTATCGTGTACGCCGAGTTTCAGGGATTCTTTCAGATAGACAAAACCAGGAATATCATAGTCTGATGGACACCGAACAATTGCAATGTGCTGTATCGTGCGATGATTCGCTCAGATATATGGTTCACGGTGTGTATGCATACGACGAAGCAGTGGACTACATCAAAGTGATTGACTGGAAGAGAATACATTATCCGTTTGCTATGATAGTGAACACTGACCGCTCCACTGAACCGGGGCGACACTGGTTTTGTATATATCGTGTAGGAAGTTATCAGTGCGTAAACATATTTGATAGCTTGGGGTCGTTTTCGACTCGGAATTATTTATCACATCTTGAAAAGCATCTGACCATGTCTTCGAGTGAACAACAACAATGCGTACTCAGCAATAAGGAAAGAGTGCAGTCTTTAACCTCAAATGTATGCGGGCAGTATGTGATGTATTGTTTGTTACGGCTGTTTCGTGGCGCTTCCGTTGATGATGTTGTAAACACGTTCACGAACAATTACACAAACAATGACGAATTCGTTCACAGATATATATGCGAAAGGTATCCTTATTGTGTAAACAAATTAAGATTAGAAAGGAATATTTATATCAAATATTATGTATCTAATAGTATGCAGAGTAGTAACTCTTTCATGTTGTCATAATAATATATTTATAGAATGAATAAAAGCGTGTAGCGTTATCATATATCTTATTTGTGAAATATCCAAACAACTAGACACATGTGCCATATTTCTTCTTGTCTTATTTATTATGACAAATGAAAACGAAAAGTGTGATTTCTTGCTGAAATTGCCCAGCCCAACGACGATGTTCATATCAGGATGTACACAATCGGGAAAAACAGTATTTACCAAACAACTCATTGAGAACTGTGCGGAAATATTTAATGTTCCAGTTACTAAAGTCATGTATGCTTACTCTATATGGCAGAGCATATTCGACGAAATGGAAAACAGCGGTGTAATGCGTACATCTATTGGGTCGTCTATAGATTTCCACCGTGGTCTGCCCTCTGAAGAAACGCTGATGCAATGGACAAAAGGAAGTGACAAGCAACAACACTCATTGCTCATCATCGATGATTTAATGGAGGAAGTATGCTCAAACCAAACTATGTGCAAACTATTCACGAGCTTATCGCATCATCGCTTCATATCAGTAATTCTATTGTCTCAGGTATGTCTCCCAAACTTCGGCAAATACGCGAGAACCATATCTTTAAACGCCCATTTTATAGTGTTGTTTCAAAACCGACGAGATTCCATTCAAATATCAATGATAGGACGTCAGATATACCCCGGCAAATTAAAGTTTTTCATTGATGCCTATGAGAAAGCTACCAATGCTAAACCATTTGGCTATTTGCTCATAGATTTAAGCCCCAGCGGGAATAAATTATATCAGTTAAGAACCAACATCTTCCCTGGTGAAACGACTATCATTTACTCCCCAACATGACAAATCGTCATATAATGACTCAGGCTGCATTTCTGAAACTGTTGGAGGAGAACTATTCGTCCAAGCAAACGAAGTGTTTATTGCTGACAATGACTGTTCAACAAAGGCATGTACTATGTGAAATAATGTTGAATGTTTTAACCGGTCACATTCCCATATCAAATTCACTTAAAACCCAACTCAGCAAGTACAAGTCCGCTATTAGACAGATCGCGGATAAGCGAGTAGGACCCGCTCGGAGCAAGCTATTATTACTGAAGATACGTGCCATTATACCTGCCATATTAATAGCCACGAAATCACTCATTCTGCACGGAGAAGGTGAATCAACAAACAGTGAAAACGAAAATACGGACTTTGAAGACAGCGAAATCAATAGTGAAGAAGAAGAAGATGGCAGCTCAAGAACTGGTGTTAGTTCCGAAAGAGAAATATGAAAATCTCATTAAGCAGTCAACTACGAGAACAACAACAGAAAATGAACACAATGAAGATGGAAGTGATGAAAGTGACACTAAGAAGACACATGGAGACGATACCACAACAGGGAAAGATAATAGTATTTTTACTAATGACATTTCCATTAGGAAACGTTACATATCAAAGACAACAGGTGATGGGAGAAGGAAAAATAGGAGGAATAGGTTGAAGCAACAGCAACAAGAACAACATCGAAATAACAGAAAATCAAGAAATTGCTTAGACTGGTTACGATATTGAAATGTCAATCATGACTCAAGAAGTATGTAATACTTTGTTAATGAATGAGTAGTGTCTTATTTTTTATTATTTTTTATTTTTATTACATACATTATATTCATTATATTGTCCATATTCCCCTTACGTACATATTTCATGTATGCCATAATGAATAAATATATATTTCGTACACCAACCTGTATTTGGTTCTTTTATTTTTTTATTTTTCTGTATTTATGAGTATTTACGTGTGTGTGTGTGTGTGTGTGTGTGTGTGTGTGTGTGTGTGTGTGTGTGTGTGTGAAATACATCATTTATCGTATTATATGCAAAACCGGATATTGCAATATATAAAAGTAGACACACAGACATTTTATTATGATTTTAATATATAAAATAAGTAAAAGAAACTGATACAATACAATCAAGTGAGGATAGAAACAGATAGAAACCAACTTCTTACAAACAATACAAAATGGTCATTTGAACAGCAATCATGTAGTACAATGCCTTATTTGTAATCTCAGTCATGAATTCTGTATTAAATGCAATCGCCACAAATATAAATACAATCAAGTGAGGATAGAAACCAACTTCTTACAAACAATACAAAATGGTCATTTGAACACCAATCATGTAGTACAATGCCTTATTTACAACTAGAGGACAATTGCAGTGTATCTCGTTCAGACAGAAAGTAAAACTGTGTACATACATATATATTGACACACACTTGTAATCTCAGTCATGAATTCTGTATTAAATGCAATCGCCACAAATATACATACATATATATAATGAGACAATGATAACTATACAACTGATAATAATAATGTCAGACATGTGCATCAACGAACTAGACAAACTCATAATAACTACTAAGTCTTCTTTGCCGGTTTTAATGTTAATTGTAACGGACGAGTAGACACTCCGTCACTCTGAACCTCCCGTTTGCAATAAAAATAGCTGAGACCCCACCTCTGCTGTCTGTAGGTGAATACGGTATTGTCGCGACTCTGAAACCCTACGTTTGTACCCGCGCGTGAAAGTCCGTCAGTCAGTACGGAGCGGAAGAGACCGAATACATCTACGCCCTCGTTAGCACGACTTAATGACGACTTATTCAATCCTTTGGTGCTCAATTTTAATCGCGAAGGCGTCGCTGCGTCTGGTGATTTTTCTTGTAATGCGTACGTCTTGGAACTGAGACAAACCATAACCATTCCCTGACTCTCCAACTTGAAAAGACCCGGCGTTCTCTTGTCGCGCAATGCATGTGTAGAACAGCACGTTCGCGGGAAAAAGTGCAATACAGAATCGGCTGTGATGTCGTTTCTGTCGCAGAATCCGTTCAGCATGTAGTCAAATAGTTGTTTCTTGCTAGGACGAATAATATCCGACAGACAATGGGAAGTAATTTGAATGTACAGACTGTCAGTATCGCACTGCATGCACTGAAACAATGCCCGGTCAACGAATACGTCGAGGAAATCGTAATAGAATTCCAGGAGGCGTTGCTTGGCATACTGCAGTACAAAATACCCCAATGTAATGGGCATGTCTAGTGATACTGAGGTTTTGGCAAATGTAAACTCGTAGTGACCGTCGTCAAGTTCGCACACGTTGACGAAGCGAGGGTCGTTCACCTTCACTTTAGCCTTGTCGACCCCCTTGATGTAGAAACAACGAGTGTGGCGAGACTTATCGAGCAAGAGAGAACCGTACGCGGAATTGCCTATCAATTTCTGTATCTCGCCTAACACTGACAAATGAGAATTCGTGTCGCCTAGACGACGCGCTTCCGTCACACCCTCTGTGAATTTACGGAAACACTTCTGTTTCCGAAATTCGACAGCTTGGTATATTCGAGTCACGTGCAATCCATGGTCCATGTACCATTTCAGCAAAGGAGTGGCGAGGAGCAGTTTTTTCGCTCTCATACCGCCGACCAACAGCGTTCTAGTAGCGTTACTGACATTGTGGTCTTTTGCATGCTGCTGCATGTGATCACCTATGACCGAGAAAGAGACGCGACTAGTGACAAACAGCGGAGACATCTCGGCAAAGTGTTCGTACAACTCGGGTGGAACATGAATGTCTATTTCCACCATACCGAAAAGAGTTTTATTGTTCACTGCAGTCAATATGTCACTCTCGGTTACGTTTTTTTTATGTGCGTGCAACTCGGTGAAAGGATGCTGTCTCTCTGCTATGAAGTTGGCGAGAGCTGCATCGTGTTTGATGTCCCTTCGAAAATCGCATTCCCATATGACAACCAAATTGTACCCCCTGCTTCTGATGTAGTTCTCTCTCTGAATGGTTCTTGCGTAGCGTTTCATTGCTAACTCTGAAGCCTTCTTGTTCCGCGATGATGATAAGCAACGAGTTTTGCCGTTTACTGCAGCTGCATCATGGCCATGCCAATAGCATCCGTAAAAGTCATAACAACACTCATTGCTGTCACTATGGTTACTAGCAACATCGTAGCAGTCATTGCTGTTACTATGGTTACTATAACCATCGACTAGATACGGACCCACACGTTTTTCACGTCCAGAATTGAGCTTATGGTGAATGATGAATGGTTCTTGCTGCTCGCTGTTGTTGTTGTTGTTGTTGTTGTTTAGCCAATCCAACCAATGGTAGGCCACAACATACCTTTCCGAGACTTGACTCTTGAAGAATCGCTGTGCACCGATGAGTTTATCATTAACTGGCAGCCAGCGCACGAAGTATGAAACTGGCATGTCGAGGCTCAGACAAGACAAATACAATGCATTCGCGTCGTAACCCAAAATAGACTTACATATATGAGACGGGTCGTCTCGAATGCGAGTCTCTCCACTAGAGGCCAGGCGAGAAAAAACTATACTGGGCCCACCCACAATGTTGCGCCGTACGGTTGTATGTAGGTCTTTGTTTGCATTATCGAATATGGCAAACGTGGCCCCTTGTTCGGTGGCAGAGCGGAAAATTAGTTTTCGAGCAATGCCTGGCACCGATATAGCATCTCGAAATATGTCCACCTTCATGACTCTGTAGAATGTCTGTAGCTTGGTAGCGGCTTCTATGCCTGGCTCGACGTCGAGGATGTTGTACCAAACTAAAAGATCTTTTAGAGTGGACATGCCGTGTTCATGCCAAACTCTGCACAGATAATTATAATTATCTGAAGCACAAGCGGGCACCTCATTCAAATCCAGCGATTTCAGTATGTCGCATGTGGGCTTATTGGGGTTTTTCCTACGCATTTCGTCGAAAAGTTGAAAATTCGCGTCCTCCAATACGTTACAGTTTTTCAGCGATGACCAAAATGCTTCTATTGGAGGAAGTGACGTATCGTTCAATTTAGATTCGTCGTCTAAATATTCGTAGCAGAAGAAACCCTTCCTAGTGCTAACGTTGAACGTTTTCAGGAAGCCACTGTACGAGGTACCAGGAGGCAGATACTGTGTCAAATCGAGAAAACGAAATTGTTCGTTTGCAATACACATGTATTGATTATTCTTTTTGACTATGAATCGGTCGCCACCTGACTGGGAAGTCGAGGCTAAACCCAGGTGTACTGCTAGCCGAGCTTTTATCAAATTCAAATCGTATTTAGACGAATTGAAACCCACTACGGGTAGCTGACTGCAGTACCGATCGAATTTTTTCTTCAATCTGCCCAATGAAGCATATACCAGCTTATTGTCTCGCTGATATGTTGTTGTTGTTTGTACGTCATCTTCCTCTAGGTCATCCCAATCGTTGTACGTGACATCCCCCATCTGAGTCGTATCATGCACATTCTCCATAAAGCTGCGGAAGACGTTTGGTCTTGACAGTCGATTCAGCATGGCTCTGGATGGTAATTCGTCTTCTTCTTCCTCCACCTCCCTTTCTACGGGGCTGTCAACATCGCCAACAGCAATAGTCGATGCCTGTGGTGGTGATGGTGATTTCCACACTTCGATTTCTTTCTCTATTGCCGTTATCACCCTCTGGAATTTACATTCCATCAATGTTCTGGCTCGGAGCGATATTTCCGAGAGGTATGCCACCATTTCGATCATAAGACAATCCAAGTTAGCGTTTACAAAACACTTTGGAGTGTCGAAATCGGGAACGTTGCTAGATATGGCAACGGAAATGGGATGGTGTCTATGAGTGAAGCGATTTTTGTGTTGCAATTCCGTATCCTGCTCTTTTATCAGCATTGCTTCCAAGTCAAACATTGCAAAAAAATGTGAAAATCTCTCCCCCGATGGCGGAAGGAGATGCGAAATGTCTGGTACGAGATTATCTATCTCCTCAAATATTCCGCAGCTAGCTGTGAAATAACCGCCTGGGTACAAGTATCTGGTTTTATTTACACACCTACCACGTTCGTGTTTTCTAAGATATCTCAATTCTTTAAAATACCTATCGCAGAGTCTACATCGATACCTCTGAGTAAATGTGTCTATGTTTGTTATATAAGAGAGGTGACCGGCGTACATGTTCACGTTCATAACCAATAGCTGAGCTTTCTTGGTATAACCCTTAGAAAGGTATACAGGCACGCATGAGTGATTGCTCTCGCAGTCGTGACGGAAGATATTTACCTTTACTTTAAAAAGTTTTTCAAATAAAGGGATGTCATCCGGTACGCGTAAACCTGCGAAAGACGATGCAACAATGCTGGTTTCTTTGACCCATAGAGAAAACAACTTGTGCGTTTCACGTTCGAGTCGTCTGCTATCCACGACTGGTGAATGAGCGCCCACGCTGTCGCGCTTGGTCGCGTGCCTATGACTAACAGAAGAGGTTTGTTTATGGTTTTTTTTAAAATGATATGCCAAACATCGAAAGGCGCATAGGTTATCAGTGTGACTAGAGAAAGATATCAGGCATGTTTTTTTTCTCAAACATGCAGGCAGCGGAGAAGAGAGTTTTGTAGTATTCCCTAAGGTGTAAGACGTTGCGTAAATGGTGTACGTAACGTTTGTAAGCATGACCATTTTCCACTTGGTGTTAGGCCTGTTTGATAGAACGACTCGCTCCAAATCTAGTTTATCTAGAGCGCGCAGTGTTTTCTTCAGGTCGCGGTATTTACCTATTACACGGGGTCTAGAGAAAACGTGGGTATTTTTGTACGGAATGAAATATCTGTACTCTTTGGTATGTATATTCTGCAATATCAAACCAAACGACAAATTGATCTTAAATGCATGTGTCTGCCTCTTAAAAATATATTTCAACTGTGTTCTAAAGTGGTGAGATTGTATCTCGTCTCGGGCTATAGGGAAATTATACTTTTTAGTCAGAACGTCGTTAACATTCGCGTCTCCACCTTCACTATGTCTCTGCAGTATGATGGGTCTATTGATATCGTAACATTCTTTTAGACCTTCGTTAGTAACACTCTGTCCGTCATCGCTCGTCCACGGTCTACTAACCTCGCGAGGGGTCCACGGTTCTGATTGCAAAGTTGTGGTAGCCTCGGCAGCGCCACCTGTTTGCACAATAATCGGGTGTTGCTTAGCTCGGTGACGATACAGCGACCTTCTGTCCAGGAAGGTATTCCTACAATCGCGACATGAGTATGTAGGCACTGCTCTGATATTTCTTTGGTTAGTAGAAGTAGTAGTAGTAGTAGTAGTAGTAGTAGTAGAAGTAGTTTTACTAGTACTATCACCACTACTGATACACTTGTGTATTCTAAACAAGCTGCGTCGCGCGAACCATTTCTGACAACTAGGACAATGCCACCTGCAGTCTCGGCCGTGTAATTTCATGTGGCGTTTATGCCATTTCCGTCTCCTGAAAAATATTTGGCATATGCTACACGTAAAAAGACCTGGTGGTTTCGAGGTAGCGCTACGAGACGACTCTTCACTATTGATTTGACTAGGACGATACGCACACTGAAAGCCGTGTTCTAACATTAATGACTGCTTAGAAAATGTTTTCTTACACCACTTGCATTCCCGACACTTCCTGTGTATTCGCGCATGACGTTTTAGCAGGTTCCGGTTTTTGAAAGACTCTGGACAGAATTTACACGCGTAGCTAGCAGAATGTACACCGCATTTATCGGGGTTGCTATATCTTTCAATAAATCGTTTTTTGAAATGTTTGTCTGACATTATTATTTACACTAATATTGGTAAAACTACATCTATTACAATTATTTTAAAAAAGAAAGATTTTATTGTTCACCTTACTATCATAGGTTCTAAACTAGCATCTCAATTTTCAACACTGACAGGACTTTTTTCAAGTCTTTGTAATGAACACATATACCATTGGTATATTCACTTTCTGTGTACTTGGTGATGTGTACATAGACCACCCCGTTGATTAGGTGGATACTTGCCAGGAGGTTGCTCCGACTCTCCACTACATTCGTCCACACACTGTAGACGGTCTTCTTTGATTTCTTGGCAGCGTACCTCGCGAGCTTTTTGTTTAGCGCTTTTGTCAACTTCTTTTCAAAGCCGACAAGCTGAAAAGGAGAGTGTTATAGCTACAATCATAATATCTATTCAGTCTCTTTTCGAAACTGACAAACTGAAAGAAACATTCATATGACAGTATTATAGCTACAATTCATAATTAATATATATATATATTGATGTTAAAACAAACACCGGTACGAGGTTGTCGTTATTATTTATAAAGTTAAGTCAAAATAATATTAAATTTATTATTATAATTATAATAATTATCATATAATATTTCTTTTATATTATTATTTATTGTTTTACCTTTTGGGTTTGATGTTTTGTTAATTTTAATTTTTTTTTCTCATTGCCTTTCGTCTTTGAGATCACGCAAAATGATTCCTCGTCCTTCTTTTCTGCCCTGATCTTTATTTTCAGGTTTTTTGCCTTGGCCTCGTCTATATAAACAAGCGACCTTCTCTTCTTTTTAGACCTTTCAACAACAACAGGACAAAATAAATTTAAAAAATAAATATATATATATATTGTGTTCAAATCACTTATAGTGTCACGGATATTATATTATTTATTAGTTAGGATATATCAATACCTTGAGAAGTCGCTCTCTTTCTTCGTGTCTTCTTTCTTCTCCTCATCAACTCTTCTTGTTCTCTTCAGAGGAGATGACACTGTAATATATAGCGCAATGATACTTAGTATTTGCAAAAAGATAGTTCGACTCAATTACATGTAATTACATTTTACGGGGTTTGAATAAATAAATAATAAATAAAAAATAAATTGTATTGTTGCAAACTCTTGTAAAGGATGTATAGTGATATGACACTGTAATATATAACGCAATGATACTTAGTATTTGCAAAAGATAGTTCGACTCAATTACATGCAATTACGTTTTACGGAGTTTTGAATAAATAAATAATAAATAAATAAAATAAATGGTATTGTTGCAAACTCTTGTAAAGGAATGTATAGTGATGATACCTTTGCTATTAACCAATGAGATTAGTATTGGCTCTATTGGCTCCACAGGACGAAATGGCAAAGTATCGGCGGTGTCGCTGTCGTCCGAATCGTGGCTAGATAAGGACGTAGCTGAAGAAGAAGAATCTTCTGAATACACCTCCACTTCTTCTGTGTCTTGTTGGTCGTAGTATGGTGTAGATGAAAACTTCACTAACCGTCTATCTTGAATTTAAAAAGATAAAATATACTGGATGTGGAATATGGTTTAATGAGCACTAAGTTGTTTTTTGGAAGTAGTACTTGATAAACATCCGATATAATAATTTGAGTGAAATGTGTGAGTGATGAATACACCATGACAATATCACATAATGTAATATATCCATGCAAAGTTGTGATTACCAGTTAATATAGATATCCAGAATATGGTAGCAATACAGTTTTTCACGAATATAGATAGACTCGTTAGATGCGTTTACATTATCAGTGTAGTCTAATAAGTGAAATAAGTGTGTCGTGTATTCAAAGTAGTCAAGATTTCTCCAAGATAGCATTACAAGAATAGCAATAACAAATAATAAAAAAATAAAAAATAAAAAATGATTCATACATCATGCAGAATAAATGTATAATACTGTATTTAAAAGGCATAATATCACAGTTTTAGATACAAACTGCAGCGTAATTTATATTCACTTGGACATATATACATTCAATGCAAATATTCTTTTCAAAATAAATAATAATAAATATAGTCCACCGCTGTGACATTATATGTATGAATGTATGATGTTAGCATACGTCATATGCATGAGTACATAAATACATATTGGTGTAACTACTACTACATTATTCTTATTCTTTATGCTTCTCCGCCAGTGATATTAGCAGGGAGTAACATTAGATAATGGCACAGCCACGCGGGGTACTAATTACGTCTTGTAACAACAAAGTCTACCCGAGTTGAGGGGTGTGGAAACCGTTTTATTGATAGCAATAATAAGGTTATTCACGAATATAGATACTGTAAATCATAAAATTTTAACGCACAATACCAGTAAACGCATGGTCGTAATTTAATTAGCACTGATGTAGGTAATTCTAGTTTAGCATTAGTAGTTCATAACACTCATTTAGAGTCCAGATACTGTCATCAATCGTATTTCCATATCGCGTTTATGCTAAACATTGTTATTTGAACGTAAACCTAGCGAAGATCTAAGCGAGTTACCGACAACGGCAAATTAAAGTTTAACCCCACTATCTAAACGATGAACTGCTCTCAGGCATTCCGATCATTCCGATCAATGTGATTTCACGCTTTGTGGTACTCGAGTGTCATGAGCACACGATAATATCGCTAACTGGCTATCTCTGAAAAAACAAACCAATTTGGATTACTGATATCCAGTCCTATGTATCAACCAAATTGTGTAAGTGTGATGTTTACAGTTACTCAGTATGTAGCTGCGAGAATAATGGACTGATCTAGTCTTGGAACTTTCTGTTTCCGTGTCGTATTTGTGAGTAGGTCTATTTCCTGTATATACACGTGCAACGTTGTTACTACTAGTATTCGTTATCAACAGTGTTACACATTAGCAGATAAACTTACTGCAAATCATAAAAGTATATGAAAAAATAATATTTTCTAAATATTGACGAGCTCGTTAAAATGTTATGTCGCTAACATGTCGACAACATGTCGCTAACATGTCGATAATTTTATGATTTACAGTAGATAGATTCGTAAGATGCGTTTACATCTAATAACTCGGTCGTGTAGCGTATTCAAATAGTAAAGAGTTCTCCTAGATAGCATTACAAGATAACAAACAAACAGAAATATATATATATCAAAAATAATTAAAAAAAATTTAAATAAAAACACCTGATTGCTGATTGAAGTTATTATTTAATATGGTCAACGTTTTACAATATGTATAAATAAACAAAGTTTGGGCAGCACATTTAATATGGACTAAATACAAACAAAATATAAGATAGAATATAGGTTGTACATACCACAGGCGTTTTCCTCCTCAGGTGAGATATCTTTTGAATTCATGCTTGCGTGATGATCGAAGAAGCGATGTACTGAGCTTATTTTGGGGTGCGTATTTATACGTTTTCAAGAAGGTGGCATTGTCAGTTGCATTTCAAAGAGGAGTAAAGGATATTTTTTCTATGTCATGTTACATTTAACACGTCAAATAAAGATGAAGAAATGAATCGTGCGTGGTGTTTATGCTGTGTTGAATACATTAATACATTTAGCATCACTATGTATACTTTCCCACTCGAATATATATGGTTATTAATTTTGAGGAATGTAGGTTTGCATTGGAGGATGAGAAAAGTTGGACTCTTTTACAATTTTACAATTACAAGGCTGTAATAAGGTTAATGCCTTGTCCGAGATATTCCCAAAGGCGTGAGAAAGTAGGATATCTTTAAAGAATGACGCATGTTAGTATGATTTAGCGGTTTTCAGGTTAGTGTTACGGCCAGCGAATATACTAGTTATTCCTTACTGAGAATGTGGGGTACTTTTCTTTAAAAGTACACATTTTATGTGATTATCGCTAATATTAATTTGCTAAATACTCGAAGTTGTGTACATATCTGCTGTTATGGTTATTAATACTATATATATTATACAACCATAACAGCAGCTATGTACACAACTTCGAGTATTTAACAAATTAATATTAGCGATAATCACGTAAAATGTGTACTTTTTAATTATAAAAAAAATGCATACGTATTAATTAAATATAATAGGTTTGATCAAATTGATGCGGTGAATTTAGGTAGACATTGCTCATCGCCTAACACTGTGCGCGGATAAAGTAATGAAGACTTTGATCTTGTTTATAGTGTGTCACGTGAACATGGTTCCTCGCGTGATACCCGTAATACACATGTTGACCAATTGACCTGTTGTGCGTTGACGGTCTAGAGTAGCCTAATTAGGTCATGAAGAGTCCACTTTAGGGTCCAATATTACCCGCTACTAATGAGATGGTCCAAGTTCTACCGTGCTTCGTTGTTTGTTTTAAGTGCTCATATCATTCAGACTGACACTTTCTCAAGATGGTATTAATTTTGATTGTTAGTTCGTTATTGAGTATTGTTGGGGTATGCATGTGCATTCTACCACCCGGATGCTATTCGAAGAGTGAAGGAGAATTGAGATGTGATTCTGCGATCATGCCAACTAGTATGGAGGGATTCTCGGCACCTGGAGTAGAAGTTCTAATTGGTTGGGCGTGGATTCCTCCATTCGGTTACATAGACACTGGCAAAGTCTACGAATTTCCAGTCACGTCATTTCCAGACTTATCGAGGCTAGAGTTACACGCCACACCTTTGAGATGCAAACAGGTTCTGGTAGACACCTTCGTTACACTCTCCATAAACGGAGTAACTTGCCACCATGTAAGTATATATAATATTAAATATATTTATTAATGCTCGCAAACTATTCTCTATTGATACATCATACTACTATAATTCATAGTCCTCATTTCATTTAGGGCATCCCATTTTACACTGTTGCTGTATATGTTTGTATTGTATTTAGGCTACGAACTTTCTGACCGCGACCGCTACCACCCCTACCGTCATCACCACTAGTGAGAAGATTAAGTCTAGTACCCATGGTACCGATGGTAGGTTATTATTCTAATATTATATAATATATGATTAAATGAACGGACCTGCATTAATATTGCACTTGGAGATACAATTTAAAGTATTTATTTATTATTTTAATTTTATTGTTGACATTCCATTATTCCATTTCCTTTTGTAATATATATTTGGAATACTATAATTCACAGAAACCTTCAGTGCTGCAACGAGAGAGACTGCTGTCACGACCGAGGTTGCTGAAATGGCCGACACTGCTGCGAGTAGCGTCACTGCTACAACCACTACTGACACTGCTGCGAGTACCGATACTAGTGCAACGAGCGAGACTGCTGCAACGACCCACGATAAAGGTAAATGTGCGAATATATTAAATGTATTTTATTTATTTTAAATACATAAAAATGCATTAGTTATTACTTTTTAATACTAAATTTCTCTCTGTAGATATGTATGTGTTTCTCATGGTGAGTATAATTATGTTGGTTGGCTTAAATATGTAAAGATTATATTATTATATTTAAGCCAAGTAAAGATTATATTATTTTATTATTATTATTATTATTATTATTATTATTATTATATATA